>RJWH01002081.1:173564-270743 GCA_004363575.1 Solenodon paradoxus | reverse complement strand
GATCATGCTGGCACCCTCATCTTTAATTTCTCAGGCTCCATCGCTATCGGATATAAATGCATTAAGTCACCTAGACTGTGGGCTTATAACAGCTGCCCAAGCAGACTAACACTTAGCTCTCCTCTACCGATAGGACACTACATTTGTGCAAGTTGTATATTTGCATGTGTGTTTGTTATTCTCAGTAATGCTATGATGAGCCTTTTTGAGAGAGATTTAGAGGGAATTCAACTGCATTAACTTCTGGTCATGTCATTTAATAGGCCCTAGGGGAAAATAATAGTATTCTCTGACTTAAAGCATGGCTGGTGCTTTATAAACTATATAGCACTCTACAGGTGGTCATTATGACTTCACATGCCAAGCCCTGTCCAGAGAAGACCGCAACATGCGGCCCATGTCCACTGCAAACCTTTCATGAGAACAACGCCAATTTGAGCCATTGCAGAGAGGAGCTATGACAAGAATGGGAGACTAAACTAATATCACTTTAGACATTAGAATAGAGATGTTTTAAGAAAAATCAAGTTGTCAAAAAAGTCCAAGGAATTTCAAAATGCAATAGAGGTTGGAGGATGGCTAGTAACCAGGAAAATGAAATTTTAAAGGAAAAATTAAAGCGGAGATTGGTAATGTAGCAGTTATATGTAAAGCATCATTTGTGTGCTTGGGGAGAAGAAGTAGCTATAGTCACGAAGACAGATATGGCGTCCTGTGAGGATTAGGGCCATGAGTCATGAAAAGAAAATGTCATATATTTTGGTTTTAAGATAAATCAGTTATAAAATCTAACTAAAGTGATCTTATTTGACTATACTTTATGAAGATCCCATATTCAAGTATGTTATTTATGAGGTTAGACAAGGACTTTTTAAGATATTTACTGGTGCCTTATAATGCTTTTCTACTATATTCTAGGATAAACAGAATGGTGAAGAATGTGACCTCCCTGCCCTCAAGGGGCACATTGGGCCCATGATCAACAGCTGTGCTACCTGATATAAGTACCCGCAAAGCACTAGGAAGGCAAAAGGAAGCAAGTCATTCTATAAATGGATTTTCAGAAAAGGCCTCACAGTAGAAGCTACTTATGATCTGGATCTAATTGGATGAGCAGTTTCCCCAAAAAAGAAGCGAGAACATGAATGTCCATCATCCCTGGGACAGAAAGCAGAAGAAATTCCAGATCCAGAAGAGACAGGGCTGCAGGCCATATTGCTCTGAGTTAGTCTACAGACAACCTGCATGACCTGGGTGACTATATCAGATGCAGATTCCTTGACTCCATCGTGCATCTAATGGTGGGGTAAGCAGTCTGCACCCAACCACACTCCTCACGATCTGATACATGCCACTGTTTAAAAATAGGTGGCACCAACGAAAAAAAAAATCATACTTTCAAGGACAAATCAAGTTCAAGTCACATTTGCTCCTCTGAGATCATCAACCAGTTGTGAGTGGTTGGAGGAGCACCGATGGAAGCCATGGGGTAGGAGAGGGGTGAGTATATGGACCACCCCGCCCCCTGCCTTGAGTCACCTCTAAAGACGCTCCACACTACCCCACACCCACATCCGCACCTGACAGCCAGCCATGTTGATCCAGATGGACTATTCCCTGATTAGGTGGACACCATTTTGTTGGCTTAACATTGGTTTTCCAACAGGAAGGATTGCAAGTGCAAACATAAACGACAGTGACAGAACTTGACTACACACCACTCTTGCCCCATTCCAATCACCCCTCTAGCTCTCAGAGGTCAGACTGGTGTAGCCAAGCCCATGAGTGAGAAAAGAGGAGACAGCGCCTCTGACATCCATTGGTGTTTGAGCCATTGTTGAAGCTCAGGTGATGGAAAAGCCTGGAAGCCAAGGCAGATGTTCAGCCAAATTAAGTGGTTCCAGGAGAAAATGAAAGCTTGCCTGCCCAGACATCTGGTGTCCATTAACCTCCTAAGCAGAGCTGCAGCAGAGCCATCTGCTGGAACAGACTCTCTGGAGGCAGGAGCATCCCCTACCTCTGTGTGCCTCTGTGTGCTCCCAACAAAGACCTAGCCTCAAGGGAAAGAAGGACACTAGCACATGGCCTCCAGGGTCTAGCACTGCTTTCTTTGAAACTTGGGGCCAGTAAGGAAAATAGTGAAGAGTCACCCAACAAGGCTTTAGTCAGAGGACACAATGTTTGCCATCAGGGAAAGTAAGTGGCATCAAGGAGACACTATTTGGTATCAATTGCGTATGACACTCCAGGAGACTATCCAAAGACTGGAGGTGCTACTGGAGACATGCAATTTCTAAGGGATGTAACTGACTAATATAGAGCAAGGGACAAAAGGGACACTTAGTGAAGACCCACCATGGGCCAGGCAGAGTGCTAGGCATTTTCAGATACATTTACCTCATTTAATCCTTACACCCCTCTATGCCCTGGGTATTATTATTTACATTTTACAAATGACAGGTTGAAATTCAAACTTGGGTCTTCTAAACTTCCAGAAAAAATCTAATGCTTCTTTCTCTAGATGACTGTACCACAATTAAGTGAATTTCTTTAGTTTGGAGGATGGGTGAAAGGGATGGGGGAAGGGTTATAACAAAAGCTATTTGTGGGGCTATAACAAAAGATTATGCATGGACGGGGTTGGCTGCCTTTGATGCTTTTGAAGATGACCAGACTGAGCCCTGAAATGTATCCATGGAAACAGCTTTGGTGGGAGCGGCAGCCAAATTAGCTCACCCTGAGGCAGTTGGGTTGGGGACTCTGGAGCCAGCTCCTTGATGGAGAGAGTGATATCAGCCCCCACTTCATCTTCAGGCCTTGGCCTCTCGGTCCCACAGCTGCACCACCTAAGATTCAGTCCCTCCCCGGGTACCAGTGAAGCCAAGATTTAATCACCCTTTGAGATCCCAGTTTTAAGGGGCTGAAACCCTTTTTTGCCAGGAACCCCAGGAAAGGTCATCCCTGGCTTTCAATTAGCCAGCCCAGCTCTAGCAAAGACCTGGGCCCCACCTTGAATGTTTCTCTGGAGCAGAGGATTGCTGCCCTTGTCAGACCTCCAGCTGGACACTGCCTGACTCTCCAGACCCCTTCTAGATTCCTAGATTCCTGCCCCGACTCTGTCTACCAGCTTTGTTCTCCCTGAGAAGCCCCAAGCTGACTTTCAGCCTGATTCTCCATTGAGCCTGCAGGCCTTGACTTTGTGCCTCACAGCCTAGACTCAATTTTCTCCTGCTAGCACCCATTCCAGCGAGGCCCCAGGGACCATCCTCCAGCTGACCACAGTGTGGATGACCTACAGCTTTCCACTGAGCCCAAGTCAGACATGCTCTAGGCTGAAGAGAGTTGACTCTCCAAAGCCTTTTCCCTGAGGAAACCAACTCCAAGGACAGGTTGATGGGAGGGTATAAAGTTCAGCCACCTCCCCCAGGGCACCCCAACTCCAGTGCTCTCTGTGAGTTCAGTTGAAGCTTTTGCTGTGACTGCCTGACAGCTCAGCTCCTTCCTCTGCCCAGCACTGCCCCTGCCCTACCTCACAGATGCTGATCCTGAGAATGAGCCCCAGGAAACTTAGTGCACAGAAGTCTCCAACCCAGACCCTGTTTCCTGAGGAATCCAACCTCAGAAAGTTATTTTCATCCTAGATAAACAGGAGGACACCATATCCATGACCATGTCCCTGCAGCCGCAGTCTGTCCCTATACCAGAACAGCCACCCACTCAGAGTATTGAGCCTGGCTTCCAGTTCTCACTCTGTCACATACTTGCTGACTACCTTAGGGAATTTCTGAACCTCTCTGAGCTGGTTTCCTATCTACAAATTGATAAAAAGAACATTAGAGCAATTATCCTTGCAGCTCCTAACATTTTAAATCATCTTATTCGTTCAACAAACATTTATTGAGAATATCATGTTTTCATCCCTCAAACCCCAGCTAGATGTTACTTCCTCCAAGAAGCCCTCTGCATCCCCCAAAGCTGGGACAGGTACACTTCAGTATTCCTGCAGCCCCTTACCCTTCCTGGAGCTCTTAATTTCCTGCACTCCAGCTGTAACTACCTGCTTTCATTTTCCCCTGCATTTGGACCATGAGCTTATGAAGGCAGGAAACATGTTTGCTTACTTTGGTACCCCATGCTCACTAAAGCCAGGCCTATGGTAAGAGTGTAAAAATATAAATGAACTAATGAAGTAAGCTAGGTGCTGCAAGAAAAGTAAATATCCTAAACTCACATAGCCCTTACAATGCGCAAACTGTAAAGGGCTACACAAACACCCAGGCCTGATTTGGTGCTCAGAAGCAACCTGCAGGTAGGAAGGGCTAGAAGCATTTCCACGCCACAGATGAAGAGGCCAAGGCCAGGATGCCCAAGTAGCTTACATCTGAAGGAGCCAGATCTCCTGACATACCCTCCGACATCTCCCAAACACAAGAGAGGTAGAGGCCAAGCCCAGCTATGACAGTGTGACACCTCCTGGGAGGGCTCACCTCCACCCAGCCCAGTCCTGTGTGACACTCAGAACAGCTGAAGAAGGCACAGGGCCTGTGGAAGCCTCAGGGCCTGGTCTGTCTTCTCTGGGATCAGAGCCAACCTGGTACTCGACAAAGCAGAGGGGCCGCACCCTTGCCTCCCACCGGTCCACAGAATCTCCTCTGGGCCCCTGCTTCCACAGGCTTCAGTGCTGAACTTATCTCTAGTTCTGTGTTGAACACTCGCTGTCTCAGAGCCCTGAATATCCTATCTGGCGGGAGATAAAATGCGGGAAGTGGGAGGGCCATGCACACAAAAGCTCTCTTCCAGCTGCAAAATAAAAATTCTTTCTCCTCTGCCCCATAGGGGGTAAAAATTCTACATCCAACGTGGTACCAAACGAATTTTAACTCTCCCTGGGGTCTTTTTTTTTTAAGTCCTAAATGAATGCCTGATTTTCCCCTAAAGAAACTGTGATAATACAATTAGCAATACACAGAGGCCTAGCTGACAAATCTCCAGCCCTCCCCACCCCCAGCCTCAGCCTCCCCTCCGTAGGAGTTAGGCTTTGAAATGAAGAAATCTATTGTCGCCAGGGAACACGGAGCAAAATCACAAATCCCAGCCCAGTGGAGAGGCTGAAACCTCCCTTTGTGGAGGGAACTAGGAGGCTGCACATTATTTGCAGCAATGCTGGGGCCTATTATTCTCTAGGCTTGTTTAAGCTTCCAATATCCATAAACATTGATCACCATTTAGACTGCAGCACCTTAGTGATGTAAATCATTTGTGGGCCTGGAGCTGGGAGAGCATCAACCAAGGGAGGGGCTCCCAGAAAACTGCTCATTGTGATGTGAAAATGCGCTGGGAGGGAGCTGTCTCACTGCCACCCAGTCGGGGGTTTTTCCAGATTTTTCCAGTAATCGCATTAAAAAAGAAAAAAAGGTGAACTTAATTTTAATAGTAGCTCCTCCCTGCTTTTGCCAAGGTTTTGATTTCCAGGTAACCTCTGTCAAAATCACATTTCAAAAACATCACATACAGTAAGAGATTTTGAGCAAGACCACATTCACGTAACTTTTATTAGAATATATTGTCCTAATTGTTCTATTTTGCTGTTGTTAATCTCTTAAGGGCCTAAATTATAAACTAAATTGTATTAGAAGTATGTCTGGACAGGATAAAGCATAGTTTATGTAAGCTTCAGCACTGTCCCTGCCAATAAGGGAAGAATACACTGTATATTCACAATGTGACTGCTATACTAAGTAATCAACAAAAAAGTGAGATGTTTCACATTCTCTTTACTCTGTACTAAATTTTTTAAATATGTATTTTTATATTTACAGTGTGTAACAGGATAACCACATTACAAATGCTCAGTAGCTACAGAGGGCTGGCGGCCACTGCATGGTACAGAATTGCTCAAAACTTTACAGACTGTATCTAATTTGAATTTTACAGCAAACCCCCTGGAGCAGGTGCAAGCATGATCAGCTCATAGACGACAGAGAGAGGCTCAGACAGAACATACAAGTTGGCCTCAGGCAAATCTAGAACCTACACTGCCTCCTGGTCCTATGTGTCTATCATTTCCCCAGGCTTAAATCAAGATAACAAACTCTGGCAATGATATATTCAGTGCTTACAAAATGCAAGTACATTCATTATTATTCACAATAGCCAGAGGTGGAAGCGACTTCGGTATCAACTGATAAATGAATGGATGACCAAAATGTGGTCTGTACATACAGTGGAGTATCATTCAGTCTTCAAAAGGAAGAAAGTTCATATTATAGCATGGATGAAACTTGAGGGCATTAGGCTAAGTGAAGTAATCCAGTCACAAAAAAAACCAATACCATGTGACTCTACTTGCATGAGTCCCCAGAGCAGTCAGATTCGTAAAGACAGAGAGCAGAAGGCTGGGTACCAGGGGCAGGAGGATGCAGGGCAGGGGTGGGAGGCCATGGGGGTTAGTGTTTAATGGGCAGAGTTTCAGTCTTGTAAGGTGAGGAAAGCTCTGGAGGTGTATGGAGGTGATGGCTGCATAACAAAGTGAATGTACTTAATGCCACTGAATTTTATACTTAGAGTAAAAATGGTCAATTTTATGTGATATATATTTTACCACATAAACAAAACCCAACTGTTAAAATAGTGTATGTGCAGGCACCGTGCTGCACACAGCATGATTACAGCATCCTCACAACATTCCACTTCAAGAGTTAAGTGCTGCTACTACCCCTGCTCTAATGATGAGGAAACTGAGGCTCAAACACCAGTGAACAGTCCTAGGTCCCACACCAGTGAGAGGAGGAGCCAGGACTTGAATCCAAGGAGTCTGATTCCTACTCCAGTGCTCTGAAATTTGACATTCTCCATGACACTTTTCTAAAGGTCCTCAAATAGCAAGAGACATCATCCAGGAAGAAAACAGACATGACATTTATGACAATTTATGCTCAGCATAATAGGCACAAAATCCCTTAGAAATAAATATAAACCTGATCATGCCACTGACCTTCTCCAAACCAACTTGAAATAAAGCGTGAATTCTCTACTCCCAGACCCCAGGTCCTGCAGGATTCTGGTCCTTGATGCCTCTCCAGCCCCTTCTCCCCTTGGTTCATTGTGTTACTTCTTTCTTAAACCTGCCAACCCCAGGGCTTTGACACATGCTGTTGCTCCTCTAGGAATGCATTTCCACTGATGTGTGGTCAGTTATTCCTTTCATTCAGGTTTTTCCCAGAGGTCCCTCACCCCAGAAGTCTTCTTTGTATCCCTGCTCCAAAATGATACTTACTCACCCTCAGCCCAGCACCCTCCAACCCACTGTTCTCTTCTTTTCCTTTCCAGCATCCACCCATGCTTGACATTGTAGCACGTGCTGATTTGCCTGTCTGCCTCCCCTGCTAAAAGCAACTCCAAAAGGGCAGGGACTTTGTTCTGTTCACTGCCATACCCTGGTCCCTAAAATGGTACCTGGTGCCCAACAGATGCTCAGTGAACATCTGTTGAAAGAACAACTGAATGGGTGAACTCAGAGTGAGCCTGG
Organism: Solenodon paradoxus; assembly: GCA_004363575.1. Classification (NCBI taxonomy): domain Eukaryota; kingdom Metazoa; phylum Chordata; class Mammalia; order Eulipotyphla; family Solenodontidae; genus Solenodon; species Solenodon paradoxus. The sequence continues at coordinate 263,215 of RJWH01002081.1, read as the reverse complement.
TCAATCCTCACATAGGGTGACTGACCACCCTGGATCACCAGGGATTAAGATAGTTCCCAAGATGTGAGATTTTCAGTGCTAGATGAGAGAAACTCAGATCCAAGGATTAAGCAACAGGATCTCTAAGCAAATGAACTTTGAGCTCCCTTCCTGCCATCTGATTTTATAACCCCACGGTTTCCATTACCAAGTGAGTGTTCAGCAAAGGATAGTGCTGTTGTCACCATGTCGGACACCATTCAAGGTCAGGTCTATCTCATGTGTTCCCTCTGCTCTGCCTCGTAGTTCTTCATTTGAACCTCATGTCACCACTTCTATCTTAGTCTTCCCTACCCAGTGAGTCCCCTAAGCACAGGCCCTACAGATGATGCCTTCCTTCCCACAACTGTCCTCAGCACTAATGAATGAATAAGAGTATGTACATTTCTTCCCGGAGCCCCAAGATTTTGGCCATATGAGTTCTAGACCTTCAATATCCCCAACTCCTAACCAGTTTGGCTAGCATAGCAGTTTCACCATCTCATACTAAGCAATACTCACCTAGAAACTATCGTGGCTCCAGAACTGGAGCTAGAAACACCTCTCTTCTCCCATGATCCCAATTTTTCTCCATTGGGTCAATAACCAGTTCATATCTGCTATGCAGCAAAGGGTCCTAAGGACTCATGCCCCCACTCCCAGATTCTGTTTCGAGAGTAAGTACTCTCATTATTAGAAGAAAAGAGTTTTGGGAGTTGAACCCACAGATCTTGCCCACCACACTCAAGTCTACAGCCTGCTCCCTACACCATGTCACCTTCCGGAAGATCTTGGGCACCTTCCAAAGCCTTCTTGAAGTGTCCCCTCACTGGGTCAACTCACCCAGTGCTTAAGGGTGGATGAAGGGAGTCCTGTTAAGAACAGGTTCCGGTGTCAGGAGACCTGACAAACTCAGGAAACCTGAATTTGAATGTCCACATTTACTGCTGGTAGAACTTTGAGCAAGTTCCTCAAAGGTCCCTGTGTCTTTCCACAGGGAAATAACTGTACCTATCTCAGAGTGTCGTTGTAAGGCTAGATGGAACGAATGGCATGTAGTCTGCATTCCATTAATGTCAGCTGTCATAATCACTACTAGCAAAGAGCTGTGAGGCAGAAAATATCCAGATTAGTTCTCAGGTTTTACACTAATAAGGAGTGGCTGTTTATATGACATCAAAACAACAAAATAAAGGCTTTAAAAAAATCTCTTAGCCATCCAGATGTTTGGCAGATGAAGCACTTACAATATTCCTCAGTTTTCTCTCCCATCAATATTTTACCTTCCTCACTTTCTCTGAGGAGATTATAAAAATCTAAGTGGTTTGGAAACGTTCACAGATTTTCTTTATTAACAGATATGATTACTTAAAAATATGCAACACCTGTAGAGCACAACTACCATGAACAGAGTTTTTGTGGGAATAAAAAGAATAAACTGAGGAATAAAAAATTTGCAATATGGCATGCCCTGGAGGCCTATGGACAAGGCCCCCAGATGTAGTCCACATACATCCCAAGGACCCAGGTTCAAGACCCAGGGCAGCAGGGAACAACTAAATAACAATGAATAAAATGTTTTCTCCTCTCTCTTCCTGTCTGCCTCCCTACTCACCTTCATTCCTACATGTACCTTTCCTTTAAAAAAAGATTTTTGTAATACATTTTATAAGCAAAAAGTCAATTTCCTAAAATACAAAGAGTCATTTCAAAGGCATAGAGAAAAGATAACCCAATAGAAAACTAAGAAAAGGACATACAAATGGTCAACAATCTCACTATTAATGACAGAAATATCAGCTAAAGTGACAATGAAACATTTTTCTTTTGTGAGATTAGACAAGAAGAAAATAGTAATTCTGGCCCACACTGACAAATCTGTGGGAAAACAGTCAACCACGAGTGACTGGGGGTGGGAGGTATAAATTGGTACCGTTTCTCTTGAAAGATAATCAGACATAGGCTATTAAAATTTCAAATGTTTATATTTGTTGACTCAGAACGTCCCCTTCTAAATATATATCCCTCAAAAACATTCACCTCTATGCACAAAGATCTATGTACAAGGATGTCCTATGGAGCACTGTTTGCATGATAAAAAATCAAAAACCAAGTAAGTGACACCAATGGGGTTTGGCTAAATCAATTATGGGATAGCCTGAAAATGGAACTCTATGCAAACATTCAAAATGACTGAAACACACATCCACACAGAGTCCTGTACACAATTGCTTGCCAGTAGCATTATTCACAAGCGCTGAAAACTGGAAACAACCCAAATGTTTCAACTGGTAAATAAGAAAATGTGGTATATACTAAAAAGGAATATTAGTGAAAAGGAACAAAGGTCTGTTACAAGCTACAACAAGAATGAACCACAAGAACATGCTAATTTAAAAAGATAGGCACAAAAATACATTTATTTTTATTCTACTTACATGCTAGCCATGAAAGGCAAATCTATAGAGGTAGAGATTACTGACAGCCTGATGATAGAGATGAAAGCAGGGGTGACTGTAAATGGGCACAAGGCATCTTTCAGGGGTGATGGAAATTCTAAATGTGGACTATCGTGGTAGTTACACAGCAATTCCAAAAGCATACTAAAAAGTCAATGAATTGTACACTTAAAACATTTGGTGAATTTTATGGTACATAATTTATACTGTGGCAAACTATTTTAAAAATAGAATGAGATGGATTAATAAGTTCTCACATACGAAGATGTCCAAGATAAACTGCTCAATTTTTTTTTTTGAAAAGAAGCAAAACAGAAAAATAACAGATGAATATTCTAGCAATTGTAATAATATATGATAGTTCACATGGAGAAAAGTAAACTGGGGGAATATACACCAAACAGGTGACAGTGACTTTCCCTCCAGGAGGCAAGATCATAGAATGGCTCACTTTCTTTATGGTACACTTCTAATGTATCTGATTTGTAAACATTAAGTGATGTGTTGATATGATTAAACAGTTTCTTCTTTTTTTTCTTTTTAAAGGAAAGAGGCAGGCAGGAAGAGAGAGGAGGAAGCCCTTCATTTACTTTATTAGTTGTTGTTCTTCATGCTCCCCCAGCCCCTGGACGTGAACCTGGGTCTCTGGGATGTATGTGGACTGCGCTGGCTAAAGATGGATGACCAAACTGCTACTCCACCAGGGCGCACCAATTAAATATTCTCTTAATAAAAGGTTGGGGGGAATGGGCAAGACTTTTATAATCTAAAAAAATACAATGTGAGTATTTAAATAAATGTGTAAACAGGGTGCTATTTAAAATTGACCATTTTAATGATACTTCTGAGTTCCAATTAAAGATGTCACACATGGTCACACGATATATGGACTCTCTCATCCTCCTGGGTCTACCACAGCCTGGAAAAAGGGATCTGAAAATCACCTAGCTGTTTTTCTCTCATTCTAAGATCCCTAAACAGTCTATGACTAAGTCTGCTTCCCAACCATCTTGAAGCTGGGGAGAAAGAGCACCCTCAAGAGGCGTATCCTCCAATGTTAACCAGTCTATGGAGATCATGGTTCATGAAGCAATTTCTCATGTGTTGGGCTGGCCAAAAAAAAAAAAAAAATGAAAGGAAACCTCAAAGGATGATAAAATAATCTGATTGCTCATTTAGCTGAAGAATGGGGTCAAGGGGTCTGAGGACCCCGTCATGACACAGAGATCCCAGGAAGTCCTAACTCATGCCCAGTCACTCTCTTGCCCAGATTTCTCTGCACTCAGATCCTGACAGATCCACAAACTTAAGTAGTGTGTGCTAAGTGTTTTATTGACATGGAGTAGACATAGAGGAAACTGTACCTATAGTAGGTAGAATTTCTGTGAAGATTCTAAGACTCAGGAACAAATCTTACCCCTTTCCAATGGGAACCACAGTGCCACCATCGTTTGTTTTCTTCTAATCAGAGGTAAATGAAGGAACTGATATAATAACAGTCTATAGCCACAGTGGTTTCATCGCTGAAGGTCTAGACTAGACTAAGGTGCATGTGTGTTGTGTGATGGTAATTGTTTCCCAAATTTAAGAAGTACTTCCAGTCAGGTACCAACATCCCATGTCTCAGAGAACAGGGACTGAGGTCAGCTCGGCTTCCCCAAAAGAAAGCTCATTAGTAGCCATGAAGAAAGATGGAATGACCTCTGCTAGACTATACACTTCTAGAGGGCAAGAAGTGTATCTGGCTGTTCATCAGTATAACCCCGGTACCTGGTACACAGTAGGTACTCAATAAACACTTTTTAAAAATGTTGATTTACTGAAATAGAGAAACTGAAGACAGAACCTGGAAACCAGGTCACAAAGCAGCAACTCCAAGAATGTAGAAAAACCAGCTGTTACCCAGATGGTGCCTTAATGCCAATTAGAAAAGACACTCCTTTCTCCCTGCTTTCAGCGATAGGTTGGAGCAACTAACTTGCATGGTGAGCAGAGAAGAGAGTAGATTGGGCTTGGGACCCCACCCTTAAGCCAAGCCCTGTGGAGGGAACAACCAGCACTGTCACACTTCCCGTGTGCCCACTGGAAATTCAATCGTGCAGACAATCATGCAGACTATCCCTTGCCAGGCTTCTGGGCAAATGCCCAGTTTGTCCACAGGAAAGGCTGACCTGAAATGAAAACCAAAGGCCTGGAAAGAGCTTCTTATCATCAATAAATGCTTCTTGATGAATTCCAGGAACACACAGTTCCGAAGCCTGCATCATCTGAAAAGGAAATACTGACATTTCCCCTGCTCACCCCTCAACTCCCTCCATGCCCCAAAGACAGACCAAAGTAGATGGACACCCAAGAAAGAGAGCGCACCCTACTTTATACCAGGAAACTGTCCTTCTCCTATGAAAGCAGTTACATTAGCTTCGGACCCAAGAACCTCACAGACCATCTTGTCTGCTCTGCCCAGAGTGCAGCAGCGCCTCCTGTCTGCACTACCGCAGCAGATTCTAATATCTCTTGCTCCTCCTGGCCCACCAACTTTCTATTCTCCAAGCCAGAGAGCACTTTTTAAAGGAGATCATTGATCACGTCACCATCTTGCTTGCAGTCTAACTGCACACAGAATACAAGCCCTAACCACGATGCCAGAGCCAGCCCTCTATGACCCTGTTCCAACCCAGCTCTCTCCAGCTTCTGTGACCTTCATCTCTCTCACTTTGTTCCTGGAGCCCCTATTTTCTTTAGTTCCTTCCTCCTTTTCTGTTTAATCCTCCAAGCTTATTCCTGCTCCAGACCCTTTGCACTTGCTCCTTTCCAGGCCTGGATTTCTGCCCTGGCTTTTCATATAACATTCAGATGTCAACTAAGACTTTTTCTTTGATTCACACCATCTATTCTTTATTCCATTACTGTTTGATTTTTTGGGATTTGTGTTTTAAAGGACAGGTGTAGGTAGTCAGGAAGGCACATAAGCAAGCAAGCAGGAAGAGAGAAGAGAAAGAAACACCTTCATTTATTTTCACTTAGTTGTTCATCTTGGTTGTTCCTTCTGGCCCCAGGATGCACATCCATGTCCCTGAGATGTATATGGACTATGTTTGGCCAGAGGCAGCTGACCTAATCACTAATCCATCAGAGCGTACCCCCTTAGTGTTTTATTTCTTTGTAATGGCTACCTGAGTCTACCAGTTAACCTTATTATTACCAGTCCATCTGCCTTTCATTACCCTCTACAATCACACACACACACACACACACGCACATGTACACACTTGTGAACATGCACACACACATGCACACACATGCACACACATGAAAACACCAGAACATGCACTCATTTTCCACTCTATCCCTGGTATACAGAACACACAGAAGCTAACACATTTTCGAAAGATTTATAAGACTTGCAATATTCTTAACAGTTGCAGAGCGCACTCAATATTCATTGTCTTTCAGATCCTTGAAACAGTTCTGTTGACAGGGAGCAGGGAAAGCAACCTGTATTTCACAGATGAGGAAACGGAGGTTCTAAGAAGACAGGAAGCTTGCCAGAGGTCATACAGCAGGAAATAAGTTTATTTTGAACTCACACCTAGGTTTTTGCCCTCCAAGTCCAGAGTTCTCCCCTCAATATATTTTTATATGCAACAGTGCTTCCGACTCACTGAGCAAAAATCCTAGATGACGACAAAAGCAGTTACTTGCAGGATTGAGTTAAACTCTAAGACAAAATAAAACATAAGATTATGAAACCATTGTGGAAATCAAAACAGATAATTATGTAAAATGAGCCACCTCTGAAGTCCAGGGACAAGAAGTTGCAAGGCATCCAATGTCATATCTCAATTTTGATCTGTGCTTATGGGGTTCCCTGATTCCAGTGAAGGACAGGGAACTTGGGAGTAAGGGAATATGAACAGAAATGCAACAGGCTGCATCTGTACCCAAGAGTGGAAAAAAAGAAACTATGACTAATAGGGAAAATTCATTGTAGGAAACTAACCACACGCTATAGGAGAATCCAATTTCTCACTCTTCAGACCAGAAAGTTACAGGCATAACCACCATGGCGTGTTTAAAACTATTTCTCAGTCCTGGGTCAAAGAAAATGAGAGTAAAACATCTCTGGGAGGATAAACTGAAGTGGCCTTCGGGGAAGGGGAGTTGGGGGTAAAAAAGAGGGAAATTACATTCTGTGTTTATAGTGTTTTATACATGTGTATATTACATATTCCAGAAATGAGTTAAATTTAAACAAACAATTAAAACAAAATGAGAAGCTCTAGGGAGCAATTTCAACAGTCAGCTCTTCCATTCAGGCCTCCCTCTCCCAGATTTCATCCTTTCCAACCCAATCAAAGGTAAGCGATCTGGCCTTTGCTCCATTTTCAGAGTATTACATGTAGGAAGTGCTCCCTTCAGTCTCATGCAGATCTAAGACATTGTCCTTCAAATCCAGATGCCATCGAGTTGAAAAGGACCATCCTCTCCAAACCCCTCATTTTTCAGACATAGCCCAGACAAGGAAAGAGATATTCTCAGGGCTCCCTGATGCATTGGTAGCAAAGCTGGAGCGTGAATGCAGACCCCTCTCCCAGGACTGTGCTCCTTCTCTGTTCACCACCCAGGACTCTCATGCCAACTGTTAATATGCACAGGAGGAAACCATCTCCAATGCCTTCTCTTTTCCCTCTTTTCCAAACTCCATCGACTCTCTGCCTCAGACCATTACAACACACTCATCCGGCACCTCACCACTGATGCAGGACCAACCAGCAGAGGGATACTAAATGTGTGGCTGGGTCCCAGTGACCGGGGGCACTGCCAGCATTTAGTGGGCAGGGCCAGGCACTAAACACCTGCTGTTTGTGGTACAGTCCGCACAGTAAGGACTGCTAACTCAAAATGCCCAGCAGGCTACCTCCCTTCATCTTTGCGTGGCTTCTCTGGCTCCTCAGTCACCTTGCTCCCATCCTTCAAAGCGGAACGTGCAGAGCAGGATCAACACTGGCTGAGTGTTCTCTGAGACAGCGACACTAATAAGCATTTTGTGGGCCCTTTGAGCTACACACTGTCACAAACATTAATTCTTACAACATCCCTAGAAGAAGAGCAAAGCTGTTCCAATTTAACAGACAAAAAAACTGAGGTACTGAGGACCTAAATTCTTTGCCTGAGCCACGCTAAAAACTCATGAGACTGGCACTCATTAACAGTTCCCAAATCCAAAATCTATTCTCCTTAAATGATCCTCCAGATCCAGAGCCTGAATAAAAACAATGCCAGCCTTAACATCAACTGGGCTGCGGGAAATTCACTTTTAATGAAAGTCACCTGTGGCCCAGCCCTGTGCCCAGGGGCCTTACTCCGATACCAGGTTGTGTCTGTCTGATCCACTCAGGAGGCAAAGTCCAGTCCTGTGGGGCTTGACCTGAACGAGGCTGACTATAGGTTTCAAACCACCCCCACTCCCCAACAACAACAATAACAACAACAACAACAACAAATGTGGAGAGAGAGCTACAAAGAATAACCAATGTGACAAAAGATACTGGAGGGGAAACTACTCCATTGCTTAAGAAATGACACACGAGTATCTTTATGGGAACCCCCGCATTGCGTGTTATTTTCTTCATGTTGCTGCACACTGGGTAACACTTTGAGGACTCCCAGTGGCCCAGAGAAACCCACATCTGCTGCTCTTCAGAGCTCTGGTCCAGACTCATGCCCCATTACCACTAGACAGCAGGCTTCTTCTTTGATCATTCTGTCCAACAGGGCACAGATGGAATCTCTGACATCACACTTAGTACCTCTGTCCTAAAATCTCAGGCACTGTCATGCATGGCATGTATGGCTTTAGGTAACCTCATCGTGACAGAATCAGGCCTATGCCCTTGGACCTCATGTGCTAGCTGAAGGCTCCAGTCTTGCTGAAGCCAAAGTCATGAGAGTTACAGAGATGGTGGGGAGGGACAGTGGGACAGAGAAAGGCCACAGGGCAGTCCCCCAGCCTCAGCTAAGTTCTTCCCACAAGGAGCCATGCGTCAGTGGTCATTACCCACAGGAGAGGGGAGGTGAGCAAGGGATCTCATCCAGTAGGGACAGGTGACATGCCCACACTGGGTCTGAGAAAGCTAACAACATTTAAGCTGCATTCACAGGACAAGGGGTATATTATAAGTCTGGCTAGCCTCTACGTTACCCAAAGTACTTCCGAAAGACAGAGCTGAACTTGGGCTCCTATTTTCAGAGACAGAGTAATCATTTGAAAGGTTTATCAGTGGACTGCAGACTCAAAATGTGTTCTCCACTATTTGGAAACATTTCCCAGAAAATATTACCCCAAGAGAGACACCATCTAGGCCAGCCAGAGTGGTACTTCCACCCTAGAAATGACACAGGAAGAAAATGTGGCAGCCAGACAGCTTTTAAAATGTTGATAAGCTGAGGAGCGGCAGGAAGAAGAGACCTGAGAGATGCAGTCACCTAAAGCATCCAAAGAATCACAGCCAGAACGCTTAGCAGGGATAGCAAATACCCGGCACACAGAGCACCACAGCCCCCACCCCAAGCCCAGGTGGATACAGCACTCTTTCCAGCCTACCCTCAGAACCTTCTCAACACCGCCTTCCAGAAGGCACTACCAATTCGTCAGTCAGCAAATCACAAGTCAACTATTCCCCATGAAGTGTTACCACGAGTCAGCTAGTTTAGACTTACGCTGGATTGTCTTAAAGAACAGAGATGTCTTGTGGTTCTGCGCCAGGAAGACCTTTCTAACAAACCTGTCTAATACGGGACAGTCTGGTTTCAGAGGCGGTCAGCCCCTTGCTGGAAGGTCACAGCTGCCAGACATTCAGCACAGCATAATCGTTAGGGAAAAAAAAATCTGTGATTCTAAGTAGGACTCGGGATTCAGAAATAGCACCCCTATACTGAGCCCTTACTATATGGCAGGAAAGGGTAACACAGGTTCTCACAGTGATCTCCATTTACGGAGGCTGACACTTGTGACTCAGGACTGAGCAACTTCCTAGGTGAGGGGAGGGAGGTCAATTCCAATCTCCACCTGACTAAATCCTGCATGTTTTCCATTGATCTCTGTGAACTGCAAACGCACATGAGGGCAAAGTCTCCTCTGAAGCTAGCTGGTCCTCAGGTGCTGCCCAGGCTGGCTGCTTTTTTCTCCCCAACCATGCTGTCGAATTGTTACATGATGGCCCCATATCTGCTGCTCTTCAGAGCTCCGGTCCAGACTCATGCCCCCTTACTGCTGGACAGCAGGCTGCTTCTTTGATCATTCTGTCCACACAGGGCACAGATGGAACCTCTGACATCACACTTAGTAGCTCTGTCCTAAAAACCCATGTGCTGTCATCCTTTCAGCTGAGACATGTACGGCTTTGATTTCAACGCAAACGACACTCCAACAGGGTGACACCGAAAGCCACATCAGCCGCTGGCAACCTCGAACATTAGTTTATTCCTGGCCTGTGAGATTCTGAGCCATGGGAGAGCGAACGGGAACATTTCAGTGAGTGAAGAGGAAAGAGTGAAGGAGGCAAAGTGACTCCCCTCACATTGCTAGTCCTGCTGAGGTCTCATGGTCTGTGTCAAATTGCTGGAGTTTCTGTTTTATACCCCAAACCCCATTCTCTCAAGCCCCAGCTGTCCCACCCTCCAGCAATGATGCTTATTCTCCACCACAACCCCAGGGCCTGGGTAGTGTTCCTGAATAACTCAAGCCCGTGGTCAGGCCCAGTTTTTCACACAGTCGCGCTTTCACCCTAGAGCACGCCATGCCAAAGGCCAGACACTTCCTCTCTTGTAGGCCTGCCACCAGCCAGCTTGGACTCCCTCCTTCCAGTGTGGAGCCAAGGGTCTTTCCCTAGCACATCCCCTCTCCTGGAGGAGTAGTTCTAGCTTCCAGCCCCTCCTGGTATAGCCCTACTGCCATATCCTGCTACAGTGAACCAGACCTCAGAGGGCTTTGTCTCTAATATTTCCCCCTCTTCTAAGCATGCTCCCCGCAGCACTCTACAGCAACCACTGGCTCTTGTTAAGAAACCAGAGCACACTACACTTATAATTGTATGTCTGCATGCATGCCCATCTTCCTAGTCAGAATTATTGCTTCTCACCACCCTCAGGGAACATATATTTGCTGCCTACAGGCCTTCCTGTCTCTCTCTGTTCCCAATATCTGTACAGCAAAGTTAGTCCCCTATTTATGCTATTATCTTCTTCACTGCCTAATGAAACAACTTAGCACTTCTGACATTCTCATCACTATTATGTATTTGTTTTCTTTTCCAACTAGTTTATGAATGTCAACGGACAAAAAGAATTCTACTTAACCTTCGCACCCGCCCAGTGTCTAGGAAGGGCAGGGTGTAGAAAACTCTCTTCTTTGGAAAGTGACTGTCCTACCAACAGGGGCAGCCTCCTCACTAGCCACAGTAACCCTCAGGCACGACCTAAGCTAGGCCTGTCAGTGTCCCTTTGCCAGCAATGCTGAAGTGAGGGAAAGAAAGAAAGAACAGAAGAGAGAGCCTTTCCCTGCCTTCCCACATTCCAACTGAAATGTGAACCTGGGAGGCTTGGGCAACCACTCTCTGCCTGCCTGTCATGCAAATGTGTCGGAAATAGCCAGTTTTCTGAGAAGAAAGAGTAAAGCGGATGTGAAGAAAGAAGACAAATGAGAGAAAGCATACCAACTGATATCTAGGAAAAATCAGAACTCCCTGGCATCCTGGTTCCTGGTGCCAGACAGTTCTGAGGCCCCTGCATTTCCCCACCTACATTCCACTGAACACCCACCCTGCACCTTACCACTAACTACATTCTCACTACCTCTCACTTTGGCAAGTTTCTGTTGCCTATAACCAAAACTTCAATGAAAGCTCAGGTCCATGTTAGGTTGTTAGTAAATTATTGCACATTGATTGGATATATTCCTGATTTCTCACCACAGAACTCAATTCAAATAGCACTAGTGAATCTCTTTAGCATCATTCATTAGGTGCCTTGAAACAAAGGTCTCCACATGGATAACTTATCTATGGACCGCATTCAAGCTTAAAAACACAGGCTCCGTGGTCACACACTCACATGTAAACACCCTCCGTCACCACGTGTGCATCACTCTGATTGCACACAGCAGCAGCTGGTGCGCTTTACCCCTTCCAGGTCCTTCACTGCAGAAGTTCACAGAATGTATACTCTAGATTTGTAATCAGAGTATGGGTGACACCTGGGTAATGCATTCAACCTCTGACCACATTCAGCAAGACATTGCCACTCCTGCCAGTTGCTCAGTCCTTCCCCAGGACTCTCTACCACTTCAAGCCACATTTCTCAAAGAATGCAATACTTCAGGATGCTTAGTCTAGAACAGCAAACTTTGGCAAACTACAGCCATGAGTTGAATCTAGCCCGTAGCTTATTTTTGGAAATAACATTTCACCAGAGTCCAGCTGTGCCCACTCCATTGTCACAGCTGCTTTGGCATTCAATAGCAGTTGAGTGGTTGTGACAGACTATACAACACACAAAGCCTGAAGTATTTATTAGCTTACCCTTTACAGAAAAAGTTTTTACCTCTAGATGTTAATACATGTACCCTAAAGAAAAATAGTGCCTAAGTTGGTTCTATATATAATGAGTTAAATAGATTTCTATAGGACTTATCAGAGCCTTTAATACATAAAAGTACATTGTGAATCTCTAAGGAGGGAAGATGCTAGAATTATTTGAACACAAAGTCTTTTCACAGCATACAACTTAAAGGGCTAGTTTCCAAAGTCTAGAGAAGTTCCGTGCGTGCGTGTGTGTGTGTGTGTGTGTGTGTTTGTGTGTGTGTGTTTTAAGGAAAGGTACACGCAGGAATGATGGAGAGCAGGCAGGAAGGAAGAGAGAAGAGGAAGAAGCATTTATTTTATTTACCTGTTCATCTTGCTTGTTCCACAGCCCCACCCTGGGCTATGAACTGGAGTCCTTAGGATGTTATATGGACTGGATCAGTCGGAGGCAGTGGACTTAACCACTAAACCACAGGTCGCCCATCAGTTATTTCTGAGTTAGCTAAAATAATAATCTCACTCCATCTACACTGTAGGGCCATTAGGAAGACCACATGCAACAGTGATGTGAGTGGGACATGAAAACCATGGGCAAAGGACAATTGTACCTTCAGTCCAATAACAAAGGTTTTTTCTCTTTTTCCACCAGTCATTCTGAGAACAGACATAAATGGCTTTGAGGAGTCAACTGTTTCCAAGAACCTGCTGATTCTAAAGAAACTTGGTAGAAAAGTACATGACTGTAAGCTTAATGGAAAGGGTTGCTGAGAGACTCGATTTATTTCCATTAAAGAACATCAATTAATCTTGATTCTGGATGGAAGACAGGCACTTCTCTTGAAGTTTGATTAGCTCCCCACTCTATGAGAGTGAGATGAGTTCAAATAGACTGTTTCTTCATGCAAAGACATTTCACAAGCCATGGGGTTCTGAAGGGGACAGATGCTACTGCAGAGGAACATCTTCACCCTGTCCCCAACAGATCACTGCTCTCCTTCCACATACCCTTGCTCCATGCCCTTAGCCCTTCCAAATTACATCTACAGCACCAGTTGGGTTTGTCACTGAGTGTTACCCAAGCCCAGTTAATGGAACAACTCACTAAGACACCGACCTCTGTATTTCTGACCCAGACCCTTGGAAGTATGAGCAGGAAGGATGACCAGGTTAGAGAGGGAATGGCCAGGACTCCAGACTAGGCCGTGGTATTGGTATTATACTGAGATGATACGCCATTTGCAAATGGGATGGTGCCACTTTCTTTTACAAAACAAGAAGTAACGAGTGTGGGTAAGGAGACAGTGAGAAGAAAGTGGGAAGAGAGATGGATATATGAAAATACCGTCTGCCTGCCATCCTACAATTCAAGTCATTTAAATGGTGCCTGCATGTCTTCTCCCCAACACACAGACCCCAACATCTTCCAGATGCTAAGTCATCCTAGGGAATCCCTGTCATTCCTTAGAGACAATACTTCCCTGGAATTCCTACAAGTCACAAATACCACCTCCATCTGTGGAAGAAAGGCCTTATGTAAGGGCAGATGTGTATATATACACATACATATGTGTATATATACATATATATGTGTATGTATTTTTCATTACCTTTTTCTGTCAAAGGGAAATGACACTCAAAGGCTCACTCAATATAAGTATATGCTTAGGTAACCTGAATAAACACAAGCGCGCGCGCACACACACAAACACACACACACGTGCGCGCGCGCACGCACATCCATCAGATGGCAGTACCATGGAGAGTCAATAAGACCCTATGTCTACACTAGGACTAACCGAGACCAGCAGGGCATTTCCTAAGAGAAAAGCATGAGGTCCCATACAAGGAGAGGCTCACTGTGCAAGGAAGTGGTGTGGAAGGTATCCCTAAGGATTTTGAAGCCCCCAGTTGTCCAATTTCGATCTGAGAAGCTAAACACAGAGCGATAGACTCAAGCAGGGTGAGGGTGTAGCAAACCTGTCTTGGAGTGGGGAAGCCAACCACTTGCTGCAAGCAGGCCTCATTCCCCTCTGTTCTGGCAGCCTTCAGACAAGGAGCTGACCACTCCTGATAATTCCCTGCTTTTGGTGAAGCTGTTGCAAGTTCTACAACCAAACTTCGAAGCTTCATAAGAAGATTCAGCTCTTGGTCTTCCCCAGGTCCCAGCAGCTCACAGAGGAGTCTGAGGCTGGCACAAGAACCTCTGGAGAGGACGGTGCTTCATGTGAAATGCAGTCATTGGCCAATGGAGACTCACCTGAAGGGAACACTGTGTCAACCACCTTCATTACATTGCTCTGATCTTTCTGACTGCCCTCAACCCATGTACTCAGGACAAGAGTTGTCTGACAGCCCCAAAACAGACAAGACCACTCTGCAAGTGCCTGGAGGGGCTGTAGAAGAGGGAGCTGCAGTTCTGCTCAGCTCTCAGAACAGGTTGGATGGAGATGTTACAAGGATGAAGATTTGAATCAATCTAAGGAAAACCATCAGGAGCCTTAGAGAGTTCCAAAGAATAGCAGGGGTGTTTGTTAAGATACAAGAATGGGAGCTGATTGTATATGAACCAGGGGTATGTTTTAGGAATAACTGTAAAGGCATCTCTTACTCCCCAACTCTCCCCAGTGGACTCCCAGTTTCCCACCCAACTGTTGTGGAGATGAGCAAGTTGGAGTCCAGGAATGGCCGACGGAGCATTGCAATGTGGCCTTGAAACAAGCCACTACCTGATGCACTGGTCATGCTTCAATCAATCAATAAATCTCCTCTGCTTCTTACAGTGAAACATTCTCTTCATTGTCAGCCCAGGGAGGAAAATGTCGATATGATACTCTCATGTCGGTGCTGTTTGTATTCTATGGTCCATGTTGTCATGACATCTATAGCAAATCTTGTCTGAGATTGAGATTTTTATCTTGGTTCCAGCTGCTCCAAAGATGCCTCTTTCTCCTTAAGGTGCCCCACCCAACTAACACCATGAAAGTGAATTCCAGGTGTATCACAAAGGCTATATTTTAAGTCAGACCATCCCAAACATGACATTCTATTCAAAGTTGGAGGAAATTAATCATGACTTTTATATAATAAACACAAAGTTTAATGAAATTTTTATTTAAAAAACCAACAACATGTCACCAGGGGTTGCTAAATCCAATACTTGCAAGGGCTTGAAAAGCCAAGGGGACAGACAAAGCAGGTGAGCATTGGGGATGGGGACAGTGGCACTCCTCTCCAGTCAGTGCTGCCACAGGTCCAGCTGCCAGAACTTCTGATTTTTTTTAAAGGTTTTGGAAATCCAGATTTTATGTGAAATCTCATTTTTTTTATGCTGGCATCTGATTCACATTTTTAAAAGACACCATCGAGGCCAAATCAAACACATCTGAGAGCTGGATCTGGCCTGTGTACCATCAGCTTGTAAGCTCTGCATAAAAGTTCAGCTTAAACAAATTACCAGTGATGTGCAAAACAAATCCTCCCATCTCCAAGTAGTGAGGAAGGAGGCCAGGCATAAGGTTGCAGGTGAGAAGAGGTTCAAGGATGCCATTTAGACATCTGTTGTCCAAATGACTAGGTAAGAAGTGGAAAGTTCCCTTGCGATGTTGACAGAATCTGATCAAAATGGCTACATCCAAACCGCCTCCTTGGCAGTCCTGCTTTCATTTATCAGAAAGCAAGGTTTTTACTTTTGCTGGGGAAATGGTCTGCTTCCATTGGGCTGCAGAAAGCAGAATCTCAGGGTTGGCGGAGAACATACATGTCACCAAGAACAAGTCTGCCTCTGAGGCCTAAATCCACACTTTTGACAATCTTTTCCAGGAGTACGTCACCAAGCCTCAAACACCTCCTCTGCCAGAGAGAACAAGGCTTCCTGAGACTGCCTGACTATTCCTTCAAGGCAGTTCTAATTGTTAGAAAGGTCTTCCAGACACTAGACTTCTATAAACCCAGCTCAAAATCAGATTAGGTTTTTTGGCAGCTGCCTTCCTGTGACTCACACCAAATTTCTTGTCAACAAGAACCTTCAGATTTTTTTGTAAGTGCTGCTGCAAAGCATGTCTCCCCAGTCTGAACTGGGTTTTCAGATATAAGGGTAAGACTTCAGACTATTTTTCTTATCTAGTTTCAGCCCACATACCTATTGCCATGAGGTGGCCATCCATTCACAAGTACAAGCCTTTGTTAGTTTCCTAGATGCTTTGGAGAAGACCTTGACCCTACCTCGCCCCATGGACAGTTGAAGCTGAGGGCTCTAAACTTAATCGATACCACAAATGACACAGAGGCATTTGCCAGTAAATATAATCTGCTGTTTACCTTCGGCAAAGTCTAGTTGCTAGAAATAATTTTTATGGAATATTGGATGAAGGTTGGCCCATTCCTCCAGCTAAGGAACCTCAAAGATCTGCAGGCGCCAAGCAGGTAACAAAAATGAGTGAAGTGGACCAGGGCCCCATATCAGGGAGCAATTGAATCTTTGCCTGTAAGACTGAAGACCCAAAGTTTCTAGTTCTTCCTATTCCCAAAAAAAAAGCCAGAAATCTGGATTTTTATATGAACTCTGTTGATTTTTATATATTGGAAAGGAATTCACTTTTGCAAATGCTCCAAAGTCCAAACAAAACACACTAGTGGGTCTAAGTTTGCCTGCAAGCTGCCAGTTCTGCTGCAGAAAATCCAATGCTCACTCTTGGATTGAAGCAAGCCCTTTGAATCTGGGTAAGGATAATAATAGAGAGCACTTCCTGAGAGCTGCCCAAGTTTCAGACACTGGGTTCATGCTCAGTGTGGATTATCTCACTGAAACTTCACCAGCATTAAACGAGGAGCCCATTTCAAAGAGCAAGAAACTGAGGCACAGAGAGGTGAGATCACTTACCCAAATAATTAGTAATGAAGTTGGAATTCAGTCCTAGGTCTGTCTGACTTCAGAGTCCAATGCAGAGTTCTTGGACCACACTGAGCAGCGCTGCTTTTGGTGAATTGGGCTTCGGTATTAAAACTATCATCTTACTTTGAGGGATTTTTAACTACTACATGTATGTTGTGGTTCCTATTATTGAGGACACCATTCACTTATTACCAGGTACTTAATGGCCTCCAGCAGCTGATTAGCCTTCCTCCCACCCTTTCCCGACCCCTTCAAGTATGGGGCAGAGGCAAACACAATGAATGGCATTCTTCCTTGGGAGAGAGTATCTTACTTCAACTTCAAACTCAACCTTGAAGAGAAATGAAGGGTTTACTTGAAACAATGACAGAGTCTCTATTGTGAAATTTGAAAGGATGGTGGCAAGTTGGAGACATTTTTCCATCACAGATATCGAATCATTTGTTACGCAGTTATGAGATTCTCATCACACCATCTTATCAGATGACTGCTCATTTAAACAGAAGACAGAATAAACTTCCTGGCCTTATCCAAACCCAAATGTCTATAGAACCAAGAAGCTTAGTTAAGTGAGTGAAGCAGCTGGTTTGAGATAATGGGTGTGGGACCCAAGGACTCCTGGCCAAGGAGTGGTAGAGACCCAAGAGTGCATAACTCCTCTAAAAATGGCAATTGCCATTTTGGATGACCGGTTGCCATGAGGGATTCAGGACCCAGAGTATCCAGATCATCCAATTCATTTTCAGAAGTCAGGCAAGCAGGAAGAGAGAAGGAATAATACCCTTTTTAAAAGATACTATCGAACCATCCCCTACCTTCACGCATCCTGTTAAGATCTGCTTCTTGGATCTGTTTGCCACAGGATGTGCTGTTTCTCATTATAGACATGCCCAGGGTAGGTCTCAGTATTCCTACTTTACATAGGAAGAGAGGTTAAATAATTTGCCCACTACTACTAAATGGCAGGACTGGAATCTGAGCCCAGGTCTGCTAGACTAAAAGTATGACTCTTAGGTTGTAATTATCGATAACGGCCAGCATGTACTGAGTCTTTACTATGTGTCAGGCACAGTGTGGGGGTCTTTACATATATTATCTCACTTAACCCCCTGGAAAATGCCTTGAGGTAGGATTATTACCTTCATTTTCAAAGGAGGAAACTGAGGCTCAGAGAGATTAAAAGACTTGCCCAAAATCAAACAGCTAGAAAGGAGCAGAAACAGGAGTGTAAACCTCAAGTAATTAATTCAATACCCAAACAATACTAAGTAATATTACTTTCCTGCACATCCTTATCCAAATACCCAAGTCAGACACCACACAGGGCAGGCTAGAGACTCCACAGGGGTCCAAGAAACAACCCACACCTTTGGACAATCAGGAGCCCAACTAATGATGCTCTGGGGAGACTTGTGGTTAGGAAAGCGGTGCAAGGGAGGACGAGAAAGTGCAGAGTCCTGGCAGTACAGGAAAAGGACACCGAAGATCCAAGTTGAGGCTCCCCTCTTCCGTAACTGCAAGCCTATACTAGGGCCGTTTCTAGACTTGCTCCAGTCCTCCTGGCACCCTCTCCTCTCACCAGCTCCTCCAAGTCCTCCACCCACTCAGGTGGGTCTTAGGGGTGGCTCCCAACTTGAGGCTCACATAATGCTTCCAGTTTTGTCGAGCAACTGGAAATTTCCCCACTTCCAGAGAAAATAAGGGACTTGTGGACTACTGGCCGAGATCTGGGGTAAAGACCAAAGAAGGTCTTTGAGGAACTCATAGAAGGCTTATTGCATGGTTCTAACAAACAATACATGAAACTGATGATCCAAGGGGGCATTCCTACTTCCAGGAGTCTCAGGCTAAGCTTATCCACAGTGTCTCTTCATTCATCTTGCCCTCCTTGGAAACTGCCATCCTGCATTTGACAGTAAATGAGGATGGAAAGCTGTGGCCCCATCTCTTTAGAAAACTGGGCAATTAAATTTTACTTAGTGAAGTTCTTTACTTTCTCCCAGCAATATTAGGGCGGAGTTGGATGGGTTTGTTTTTGTTTTGTTTCTTCAATTCTTTTAAAAAGAAGTAGAAGGTAATGTTTGTGGGAAGAGAATCTTTATATTTTTATCAGCTTGAACCTAACCGTGCATGGATTTCTTTCCTAGAGAGCTAGTTCCGAACTAGTTTTGAATGCCTCTGGTGTGGCAGGCATAAGGCACAAGAATTCAGGAATGAATAAAACAAGACCTCTGCACTCAATGAGCTCACAGGAGACAGACACATAAACAACTCCACAGTAATAGCAGCCTGTCCAGGGGAGGCGCTAGACAAAAATAGAAATAAGTAACATTTCTGCAGCACTCTGGAGTTTACTTTCTCATACACTACCTCATTTCGCCAGTACAACGACCACCCTTTAAATAGATAATACCCACATTTTACAAACAAGGATGCTAAGGTGAAGAATGGTGCCTTCTTCAAAAGACGGGTCAGAGTTGGAAAATAAGGACATATGACTCTGTATCTCAGACCCTAGCCACAGCACCGCAATGGCACATAACTTAACCTCACAAGTTAAATGATCTGGGTTTGATTATTCTACCCTAGGCCCATCCTCTTAGAATTTTGAAAGAACAGAAAAATTTCTTTATTACATGAAGAAATAACCTAGTAAAATAATACATTTCATTTCAGCAATCATTCTTACAATATATAATGAAGACCATAAAAATTTAAATATAACTATCTCTTGCAGGTGCTTTTCCTTCCTCCCTCCCTCCTTCACTCCTCCCTCCCTCACTTTCTTCTTTCCATAATTCAAATATCTGAAAATTCTTCATAGTAGGAAAATATATCAGTAAACTCCTTACTTATTGTCAGCTTTGTGGGTCTTTTGACTAGAAAATAATAGGTGATCATTATTTTAGAAGTCAATCAAAACTAAAGGATATAAAGGGGGAAAGTCTCCTTTCCTCTGTTCCCTTTCATTACCATCCTGTCTCCACACCTGACCTGCACCCCAAACCTAGTTACCAAGGGACAATATCTTTACCAGTAATAAGAACTAGTTGACTCTCTTAATGACACCCAAATATAGAAAGACACATCTCTTAATTTTAAAAAAGAAAGGATTACAATACACACACGTACTCACACACACTTTGGATGTTAGGGTTTTTATTTCTTCCTTCAGCAGTGGTCAACTAATTGCCGAATGTTCTTTTCTCTCAAAAGGAGATATACAATCAAGTTAGTAAGTTTACTACAGCCCAGGCCCAAATACTTCAAGTCCATGAAACTGAAGTACTTGTAAAATACAGGTTCCTAGGTCCCATCCCCAGAGATTCTGCTTCAAAAGGCTGAAATACAATCCAGAACCTGAATTTCCTACAAGCGATTCTGAGGCAGGTGGTTTAGGAACCACACTGGAAAAAAATAATGCATGAGGCAAAGAGAGCAACCCTCCTTTCCCAGTTATCCATGCTGGTACCTCCACTGATGGTCTTTGTTCCAACCCATTGTCCTTTCTTTTCTAGTTAGGTGCACTTACTAAGGGCTGCAGCTATCGACTCAGGTTCAGGTTCAGGACTCTGAGTGATGGAGACCCTCTTATTGGTTTAGCTGACATCTCCATTGAGCAATGAATAATCCTATGAGCCAAATCAGTTTGCTAGAAATTCTAATGTGCTATTTCAACTAATTCACAGAGAGAGAGAGAGAGAGAGAGAGAGAGAGAGAGAGAGAGAGAGAGAGAGAGAGAGAGAGGTGTACCATGCCATTTATCAAATAAGAAAACCAACATTCAGAAAAGATTTATTCAAGATCATGCATCTGATAAGCTGAGAGCCAAGACTTAACCTCGGGTCTGTGCAAATCCATCCAGAACTTGGTCCCCCATGTCACAGAAACCTCCTTCCACAGTCCACATTCTTGTCTCATCAACTTTCTGTGACCAGCATAACTCTGTCCATTCAAGGTGGGTTTCAACTCTCTTCAGTTTATCCCCAGCTTTAATTTCACCTTAAAAGCTCTTATCCCACAATTGTACTGACCATCTAGAGATTAGGTACTACACACTTCAGTTTTTGCAACTGCTTTTATCTTTTATATCTGGATTTATATATTTATCCTAGAAGAAGCAATCTTCTTGACCCTTTAAATGTTTTACTTGTGACCACCTCTAAATAGAAAGATGATTCTTTCTAGATCCTAGATAGCTCAGGAAATAATGGTACTGAACCAGACCTGGTCAGTATGATTCAGTTGTACAGATTAATATCAAAAATCACTATCAAACAACTTTCAACCACTTAGATCTATCTGCTCTGGATCCCCCAGAACTCTGCACCACTCTATTATAACAGCCTATATTTTTATAATTATAGTTACAATCTGTCTTCCTCACAGAATTATAAGGACTATAAGGGCAGAGAGCATAGTAGGAACTCAATAAATATTTGTCAAACTAAATCAAAATGAATCAGCCCACCATGTTCTCAGCATTTCTTTCCCACTCTTTCCAACAACATGACAGTTTTGTATTTCTGGCAGACAGTAGCTAGGCTCTGCCACTTTTGGCACAGTGTTTCCATAGTAATAATATGCCAAGTATGAGATCCAATAAAACAGAGATACTCAGAGTGGGTCCCAAAGCAGGCTCTAGATTAGTGAGAGTCAAGGGTCAAATAAACTAAAGACCACAACAGGGCAAGAGGTCAGGAGTCCAAATGGTCAGAGCAAGAAGTCAAGGAGTAATGAGTTATCAGGTATCAGAAGCCAAAGAGTGAATGATGTTCTACCTCAGTTTCCCCAAAATGATATATCTTCACAAGATATAAAATATACTGTCTAGAGAGATCAGTAATCAAAATAAAGACGCCATAAAGCAAAAAGTAAAATACTGGCCAACTCTGCTTGAAAATGTCCTACTGTCAACAGCTAAAGTGAAGCTACATAGCTCGGCCGGCTTTCTTTTAGTACAAACAAAAGGGAGAAATGACACTCTGTTTGGTGCCCCTGTTAGGTGACTAGGGTGTGTCAGAGTCTTCTCATGCTGGCTCTCTGGTCCCTTTCAGGGCACTCTAATAGACAGGAGGCCTCCTAATGCACTGTGTCCTCTGGCTGAGCTCAGATCCTCAGTGAGAACTCTACCCGCCTCCAGGAATCCAGGCCTTTCTGTTTTACAATAAGTTGGAAAACACACTGATCTTTAGCAAGCTATATTCTTGAAAACACCCTCACTGGCCACCAGAACAAAGAAACAGTAGATGACCACTGTTGGGAGCAGACCAGCAGCCAAAAATCCCCAAAGTGCCTCAGATCCAGGGACACTGACAGGAATGAAAGGTACTCACAAGAGAGAGTTATCTGCTGCTGAGGATGAATTTTTAGCCCTAGACAAGACTCTCCTTTCAGTTCCTCCATCAACAGGGACTGCCAAAAGAAAGTGAGCTGATAGGGGCCAGGAAGGGGAAAATCATAGCTGAAAGCAGCTGGGACAGACATGGGAATGGGGGCAGTTTCTGATGAGTAATTTCAGTTTCCCCACTTTTATAGAAATCTGGGGACAAAAGTGGCCAACACAAGCCAATCAACACAATAGAATGGTTTCCAACAAACCAATCCCCTGCCCTAAGGAACCATCAAAGTACATGGGAGGTCATGTTTATTGACTGGTGTTCTTACTTGGCAGATTCTGTTTTTAGGCCATGCTCTGTTTCAAGCTCTAGACCTGTAGACCTGTGATTACTTGCCTATCAGCTATATTTTTATAACTTTTCATTAAAGATCTATGATTCCATTTTCTGTGATATAAAGATATAAGCCAGATTTGATAGAGATGAAGAGAGGATACCTAGAAGGCAAAATACTGAATGTTTCTAGTGGTTATCTTAGATAAGAAATAAATGAATGCTTCTCCTCTCCATCCTTTTTTATATTTTTATGCATTTCGGAATTTTTAAAATAATGAGTATGTACTACATGTGCAATCAGAAAAAAAAAAGTTATGAAAGAAGGAAGACTCTTATCTCATCTACCATATCCAAGGTCAAAAAGGAAGATCAACAGTCTCAAGCTTCTCTCATGTCCAGTCTCTCATCTCCCACCCTTACCTCATTCCACCTCCTCTGAATTTCAGCCAGATCAGACTTCTCACCATTTCCCAAGTATCCAGACCCTTTCAGGACCCCCATGCCTTTGCACATGTTGTTCCATAGGCACGAAATGCCTTTCACTACCTGGAGAACATTTACCCAAACTTCAGAACTACTCAAAGTGTATTCTTCTGAAAGCACATCTCCAGCTTTTCCCAGCAAAGCTATCACTTTTACTCTGAGTTTCCATAGTATGTGGCTCCAGCATCATTCCACTAGTTACTATACTGCTGCTGTTGTTGTTTTAAGGAAAGGGATAGAGAGGGATGAAGGCAAGTAGTCAGACAGGCAAGCAGAAAGAAAAAGGAGGAAGAATCATTTTATTTATTTTTATTTAGTTGTTCATCTTGGTTGTTCCTCCAAGCCCCAGGATGCAAACCCAGGTAGTTGGAATGTATGTGGACTGTGTTTGGCCAGAGATGGTAAACTTAATCATTATGCCACCAGGGTGCCCCACCACTATACTATATTATAATTGACTAATCTAATTTATAACTGTCTTTCCTAGAACTGAGCCCATCAAAGACAGGAACCATACTTTACCCAATTTTGTGTTTCCATAGCAGACACATCCGAGGAAATCAGTTCATATAAAATGTTGGATTCCCTGCAGTATCCCTGCAAGTGACCACTTGTTCTCTCTACCTCATGCCCCACTGAGTCATCCATTGGACAGCTCTGCATAGATACAATTGTCCCTTCTCTGGATTCTTCATATCTTCCTGAATCACCCCTCAGTCAGGGCTTGGGGAAAGTGTGATCTGTCTCATTACGTGCCTCTAAACTGCAATTCCCATTCTAAACCCATGCTCTCCAAAGAGGAATATCTCTAGGTGCTTGTGTGCAAAGCTCTCACGAGGACCCTGAGTTCATTCATTCATTCAACCAGTGCGATCACAGTGCATCCTTGTGGCTCAGGTTGCTGAGACAGCTAAGGTACAGACCATGTAGAAATCTAAAGACCTGGCTTGGCAACCCAGGGCCAGGAGTTAAAAAAAAAAAAATGTTGTGATCACCTATTAAACACTAGACGCCAGCAAAACACAAATGAATAAGAGAAGTGAAAGCCCTATTCTTGCAGTTTCAATTCTAGCATATAGAAAAATTAACAAATTAGGGAAGATATCATACAGCCATAAGTGATCTCATGAGAATTCTTGTCTGATGGCCCAGTATTTAAC
Organism: Solenodon paradoxus; assembly: GCA_004363575.1. Classification (NCBI taxonomy): domain Eukaryota; kingdom Metazoa; phylum Chordata; class Mammalia; order Eulipotyphla; family Solenodontidae; genus Solenodon; species Solenodon paradoxus. Next base: position 238,948 of record RJWH01002081.1, on the reverse strand, counting down.
CACGTTGCTGTTGAAGGCTGGACGATCAGTATTGATCAAGAACTGAATACTGAGCTTGGTGCGGGGGCTGGGGGGCTGGCGGGGAGAAGCCCAAATTGACTTAGAGTGACTTCTGTCACCTCCAGCAGAATAGAGATGTGACATGGAAAGCGAGTTACAAAAGACCAGATTTCTTGTATACCTGGGTTTGTGGCACAATGGCCTGACTTCTGTGGGTTCATCTGCACTATCCCCACCTGGCATCAACTATACAGTCCCAGGGGCAGCACCTAGGTCCATTTCAGGACCTCGAACACAGCCTGCAGCCAAGTGCACCCCCTCACTGTCATATACAGAAAGACACACACAGAGCACACTTATTGATCAGGAGGAAGCTGTCATCAAATTACCATTTAAATCAATGGCTGAGCACCCCATAATTGGAAATGTCAAAATTCACATTTTCAAATGACCTCAAAACACCACATTGATATCATTTAGTTGAACTGGACACACATTTGTTTTCCCTCTTCCCCTTTCAAAGTGGCCTCTGAGAAAAGTATAAAAGTTAGCAAACTGGCTGGGGCAAAAAGAGAAAGAATCTAGGAAATCTACAAATTGTGTAGGGTGACATTTTCCAAAAGGTAAACTCAGGAACAGAGTCTTATGAAATGTCTCATGAAAAAGTTCTACAAAAATCACGTAAGTCTGAGGAAAATCCACGGCCCCTTCCTGGCGATTCACACATTCAAGGTTCCCAGAAGTCCCGTGGGAAATAAACCTATGTAACTCCATTTATGCTAGAACACCCAAAACCTATTTGATGGCAGAATTACTTGATCCACCCAATGTCTCTTTGTATCCAATTTCATGGACTGCACCGCAGGGAACACTACCCCAAAGTTAAATTGGCCTGATGATTAAACAAATTACGAGAACAGAGCCAAAATCCCACTTCTGACCAGCCAAGATCTTTAATAAACACTAACATCCACCAGGAATGAATCATTTACAATGAAAGCAGACACAAGACACAGGCCCAGGACAGGGCCGCTGGGTCCTGTGTTTGGTCAGAGGTTCTGAAGTGTATCACCTTTAAGATGTCAACCCCTGTCCTTCCTGGCAGCTGCAGGGAAATGAGGCAGTTTCTGAAGCCAAACTAACCTCATCTCCTCCTGATCTCTCCACTGCTTCCCTGTTACCTCTTTGCCTCATCCTGTTTTCTAAGGGACCACCTAGCTGTGCCTCCCTAGACAACGATGCCCCCACCAGTGCTATTCAACTCCATTTACTGATCACCACCCAGATGCCAGGCTCTAGGCTACAGCAAGGAGCCAAGAAGTTAGCACCCTGACCCTCATGGAGTTATGGCCTAGAATTTGTCTGCAAGCCAGAGAGAGCCCTTCTTTCTCTAAGCAAGGGTTTCCCCATCCAAAGGAAAAAATAACTGAGAGTGTCTAGAAGACACCACAAATTTCTGGTTCTACACCTCCAGGTTGGTGGATGAGTGGGCAGGGTGGTGAGAGATAGATCTGGCATCCCTCATCAAGTCTGCATGGGGTCTCCCTAGTGGGCACTTTCCCATGGGAGACTCCCTACAGTGGGAGTGAAGGTGACATCAGCTGGGCACAGAAAAGGTTGGGTAAGAGTCTGGAAGCATCTGGAAGGACAGGGAGTCAAAGATTAGGACCCATACCAGACTGGCTTCCCCTGAAGGAGGAGGCTTCAGGGCCATGTGGCCTTGGCATACATACATCTGCTTTGTGTACAACGGGAAGTCAGGAAGACCCTGTTTTAAACCCTTGCTCTGTCACTGCTTGATATGCAAGCTGATGCAACTTATTATTTCTCTGAACTTCTGATTTTTACCTTTCAAATGGAGATAAAGACTACTTCACAAAATTATTGAGAATCACAAAATGAGATACTGTATATATGACCAAAACCTACAAGTTTAATAAAAATAAAAACCTCCCACTGCTAAATAAAGTTGCTTAGCAGAAACACAACTTGTAAGAGCCAATGAATGAATGATAGAGGTTTCTGGAAAGGAAAGGATATCTCGAACACAGTAACTCTGGTCGTGGAAATTCCAGAAATGGCCAATACAGATTCCTATACCCACTGATTTCCCCAACTAGAAGGAGCCTGGAGTGCAGTGCTCTAGACCACACCTCTTATGACTGTGACAGACAGCACATCATCAGACATGATCTTGGCTCTTAATACATCAGCCTTCGCCATATCTCCAGTAATAAATATCTCTCCCACCAAGGACAAACAAGGAAATACAGTAAACCATGAAGAATATTTCTTTTCCCAATAAAACCATACTTTCAATGAAACAGAAAGCACAGGTGTTGCCATGGGCTTTAATTCACACATTGAAGCCCTAATCCTCAATGTGACAGTATTTGGACATGGGGCCTTCTTCGGAAAGTGATTAGGTTTAGATAAGGACATGAGGGTGGTGCCCTCGTGATGGGATTCATACCCCTACAAGGAGAGACACCAGAACACTTTCTCCACATATACAGGAAAGGCCATGTGAAGACAAAGTGAGGAGACCACCATCTACCAGCCAGGAGGAGAGCCCTCACCTAAAACTAAACCTGCCAGCACTGTGATCTTTGATTTGCAGAATGATGAGAAATAAATGTTTGTTGTTTAAGTCACCCAATCCGCGGCACTTTCTTACAGCAATTCAAGATAAGACAAATGCCAGTGAAAACAACTGCTTAAGCTGTAAGTTATAAAATTAAACCATCTTATTAGTAACTTATCAGCCCTCCCTAAACCAATTGTATGTCAAGCATACTGGGCAACAAAAGATGACAATTAGCATCTCTGACCTCAAGAGTTCATGGCCAAAGGACTAAACACAAAATTGTAATAAAGGATAATAAGGCTCAGAATAGAGGGGCAGATGTGCAGGAACCATTAATTCTGCCCAGGAGAGTTAGGAAGGCATCATGGAAGAAGGGATCATTTGAGCAGGCATTGAAGGATGGTCCCGAATTGGCCTAAGTGGAGAGAGGAGCATTTTAAACAGAACAAGGTACAAATCAGAAAACTTTTGGAGGTGAGAAAGGGTATGGAGGATTCAGAGACAAGGGATTAGCTTAATGTGGTTATAAGAGTATAGGCCTACTATAAAGAAAATTACTGAAGTTCATAAAATTAAAAAAAATGATAGCGGTTTCGTCACCAAGACTCTTTATGGGCGTCAACTCGCAGGTTAGAAGTTACAAGTGGCAGTTCAGGAGCTGAAACTGTCGGGCTTGTACAAGCAGCAAGGTGTTCTTAAATGATTTGAGCTGCAATTTAAAAATCAGGAAATTTTCTTCATAGCCCTGGACTTAGCTAAAAGAATTCTTAGCTAAAACACCAAAAGCATGAGGAAAAAGAGAAACTATAGATCATCTGAACATCTAAAAATTAAAACATTTGTGCTTCAAAGTATACCATCGAAAAAGGAAAAGACAACACACAGAGTGGGAGTAAATATTTTTAAATCATGTACCTGGATTTAGGATGGACTTGTATCCAAAATATGTAAAGAACTCTTACAGCTCAATAATAAAAAGAAACACCGTTTTTAAATTTTTATGAAAAATTTTGTTTTAAAACCACATTCCCTCAAAACACTTAAAAGAGTTGACCCCTCTGAACCACATTCCTGCATGGCAAGAATCAGCCACAGTCTCCACCACTCCCCATTGTTGTCCTCAGGGAATCCTGTTGAAGGGACAGAGGGTTCATAAGGAGGGCCTTCAATCACTATGGAATAATCACTTTAAGACAAAACTCAACCCAGGACTTAAAAGATTTTGTTTTTTATTTCCTTCACTGACTTTATCACCATATTCTAGGAAAACTCTTAGAAAGCATGTATCATATACTTAGCTCAGAACTCCAAGCATAAGCCTAAGACAGAGTAGATATTCAATGTTTAGTGAATGAATGCATTCAGTGACTGACTAAGTAAATAGATGCTTCTCTGTGATCGTCTCTAATACCTGCTTTTCTTCCCCTGCAAACTCTAGTCCTTTGCTATTAAGATGGCCTATACCTGAAACTTACATAATGTTATAATACAATGTTACTACAACTAAAAAAAATTTTTAGGAAGGCCTAAAAGGAATATGGATGTATGATTAAAAAAAAAAAATACTAAAGTCAATCACTGGATTTCAATTTCAATTTTCTATTAGGTTGATATGGAAATGGGAACTCTGAATAAACGCAAAAGAGACCATTATGTCTGACAGCACGATAAATTAGAGCCCAGGATATTGAGAATGCCTGCAAATAAGATTACCAAGCACCATCAGTGATCTTTGAGGGAATTGTGAAAAATAGGAGAGGTGCCAAAAAGTGGGAGATGGGCAACATGTTCTGATTTTCACAAGGGAAAGGAAGTCATAACTTGCCAGTTCCAGATTAGAGACTGTTACATCACTCCCAGGCAAGGTCCTTGAACAGACTCATAAAGGGACACTTGTGAGCACCCAGAAAAAGAAACAATGTGCATTTGGAGCAGCATGGGGGTCATTTTCTGCTCTCTGACAAGGTTCCTAGCCTAGTGGATTGGAGAAGTATAGCAGATACAATATACATGGTACAATGAAGAGGTGAGAAGTAAAAAGGCCTAATTCAACATTAGGGCCATGTTCATGAAAGTATTATGCACAGCATAAAGGAGGTGAGGGCTTTCTTTTTCTGACCACTTCTAGAAACTATCATTTCGAACTTCATGAAGATTATTGGTAACATGATCACCTGAAGGTCCATTTGATAAAATATCTTTAAAAGCATAACAACTGGTTGAACCCAATGGCGGGCTTGGGAGGTAGCATCATCTCCTTCACTGGAAATATGCAGCATATAGTACACTACTGTTTTGCAGGTAATCAAAGAGATGCAAACAGCTGATGAGGCAAGAGAAGGCATAAGCACGACGTTTTTTACAATAGAAAAATATTACAATTTTTAGGTCAGTAAATTCTTCAAAAAGAAAAGAGAGTAAGTCAACTAAGAACTCTGTATCATTTCTGAAAATCAAAGTTCTTCCCTCACAAAAGTCTGAAAGGACAAAATCTGCCCTAATAGGTAGAGTGTTTGCACCAAATTAGCCAAACAATACCGAAGGAGAAAGGTAATTGGCATCAGCCATTATTTTTGGTGATTAGTACACTGTTCCTCAGAGGCAAGCAGCAAAGTCCACAGAACAGAAGAAGGTAAACAATGGAACAGTTTCAAGAGGCAGCCAGTCCCCTCCACAAAACTGCCATCTGCTACTGACATCAATCCTTCAAAGGGCAGCTTCAGGCAAACAATGTATGGGGAACACTGGGTCTGCTAGCAAGCTACCGGCCTTCACATGCCCAGTCAGGTGACCTTGGGCGAGTCACTTAAAATCACTAGGTTTCAATTTCCTCATCTCTAACTGAGCTCATCTAAACCCTTTCTGTACATTGTGTCAGCCAAAAGTAGTGATGTCTGGGAGCCAGCCTGGAGACTATGGAGCCTCGTACACACATCAGTAATTATGATGATGATTAACAAAGAGAACTATGAAAGGAAAGAGTCGAGAGGGTTTCGAGCACAGCAGCATCCTGACCTAAATCCTGTGGATGTCAACTCTAAAAGAATAAAATGAAGCTCTTCTAACCTGAAGGCAGAGACATTTAAAGTCTGGAAGAGACAAGATCATCTGGACAAATTTCCTGCTGAAACTCATTACCTTGTACTTGCTAATTAGTTGTTAAAATAAAGAGGAGAGATAAAAAGTGAAGAAAAAAAAAAAATTTAACCAGAGCAATAAACGCTCAATTGATCCTCCAGTAAAGTTCACTGACCCAGAGGGAGCAGTCCTTTCAAAACCCAGATAAGCACATTTCCTACCAAAAAATGCTTCAAAAGCCCCAATGTTCTAAAACTCAACATCTCCTTCTCTCTTATGGTATTTTACATAGGAATCTTAGTTAAAAAATAATAATCAGCAAAATTGGTCTTATAAAACATAACATTCCCTAAAATGTATTTATGCAAAGACTGAAACTGGGTTTTGTATTAAACAGTTAGGCAAATCCAAATCACCGACCGATGAAGGGCTCCTTTCTAAATTTTCAGCCAGACTGGAACATCATAAGTCACAGCTTTCTGCACTGAATGGAAAACTGAAGAACAGGGAACAGGGCTTTCTGCTCACTTCACTGGGATCTAACCAGAGGGGACTGGGGAAAACAAAGTGCACCCGATGGCTGCTCCCCTCCCAAAGTTTCCCAGCATCTGAGGCGTGTACGGCAGTTATGGATGCCTGGCCTCGCCCGCTCTGGGAGGCGACCAACTTCCTGGGTCACTGAGTCTCGAGGGTGACAACACCTAGAAGAAGGCGTGGCAGCCTCAGGTCTCCTGAGCCCCAAATCTCCAACCTACTCCATAGTCCAGTAACCTCAAGGGCCGGTGGCAACACCCACTGAAGATACATTATACTTTCCTCTTTCTTTGAGAGACCTCAAGGCATCCTGTGTCGCAGTAAGGAGAACTGTAACAGGAAAGGAAAGAGATGCCCCGAGAAGGGATGAGAGCAGTGGATGGACTGGGCTCTGAGATTTTCCTTGTCTAGAATTGGTGTGGTGGGAGAAAGCCCCAGCCTGGCCTGAAGGAGGATTCTGCCTGCATCTGCCTCTGCAATTGTGTCTGGTTTTCTTTTTCACCTCACTAGTGAGGATTTAGGGAGCGGCTTTGAGAGGAGTGTGACCCAGGAGCACCAAAGCTGGAACAAGCAGCCAGAGTCATTTCACCCTTCTGGCAGGCCTCCTCCTGGCATCACGGCAGTGGGCAGCGCCTATCAGCTGAAACGGCACACTGAGCTGTTAGCTTTGAATGAAGGCTGATGACCTAAACGCCAAGGCATGGATGGTGATGGGGGCTGCACACTGCAAGAGAATACATTTTCTGCACTGAGCAACCTCTTTATGCCTAAACGCCCACATTAGTTTGGATCAATATGCCCCATAACAGTTAATCCATGGCAACCCAGGCCAGCCAAGAGGCACCGACAAAGAGGTGCAGCCCAAGGATGCCGCTGCCCTGTGCACATGCCTGTGAATCCAGACCAGAGAAAGGGGCAGAGGCAAAGCAATAGCAAAATCCAAAAAGAAAGAAAACAAAAACAAACAACACAGATAGTAAAATATATATATCACATTAAGGGGCTTTTAGCATGGGGGGAGGGGTGGAGGCTGTGACTGTCAAAATGGCCTTAGAGTGACATGTCATGGCCAGGATGATGGAGTATCCACGACACTCCTAGAGCCAGTGTTGGATTCTGCTCGCACACCTGCAATGCAGTGATTGCTGCCCCTTCTCTGCTCCAGACTCCCAGCCACAGAGCTCTCTGCAGTGGAAACCAGCCCCGACTTGTGTGGCTGCCACTGTGCCTCCTCACAATAAGATTATTGATGCATAACAACATTTCATGATGGCGGGGGGGGGGGGGGGAAATACTGCAAAGCAAGAGAAAAAGGAAAGGGGAGGGGAAGCATCACTCCCCAGCCCGCACCTCACCTTTTATTTGGGTTTCATATTCGGCAATGATCTCTTTGTCTTTCTTGAACTTAGTTTGAGATGACATCTTCCAACGTGGCCAAAGGCACTGACAGGCTGTTTAATTTATTTCTCCTTTTCTTTCCGAGTCTCTCTCAAGCCCTCTTAATCACACCGCTCAGGTCGATTTCACAGGTTTAGGAGCTAATCTCTTTCACTCCGCTGCAGAGCTGGGGAAAATCCTTCTTGTTCTGGGAGGAAAATTCTCTGTACTTGCGGAAAAATGTCTCTAGTAGCTTGGTCTGGCCAGCTCCTCTTGCAAAATAAGAACCACTACCCTAGGAGCATGGTAGCCTGCCCCAGATTTTCAAGATTCTTCTTCCAAAAAAATACTAACCAAGAGCACTCACACACACTCACATACACACACACACTCACGCACTCTCACTTGTGCACTCTTGCACTCATCTGGACATGCACACACAGTGGCGATGGACATGCACACACACACACACACACACACACACACTCACTCACTCACACCGCTCACACACACATCCACGAGGCAGGCGCCTCCTGGGTAGTGCCGTCAGTCCTGGGCTGGCTTTGGAAGGCTCTGCTGAGATGGTCAGGTTGCCAGAGGGCTGGTCATCTCGCATCCTCCCTCCCTTCAGCGCCTCGGATCCGGGGTACAGTGAGGATCAAAGCCAGGACAGTGAGGTGGAAGTGGTGCTGCTGCAGCGCCTGAGCTCCTGAACCCAGGGCGGACTGCTGCCTGCAGGGCTGGGAGAGCTCTCCCCCACTGCCGCCACGTCACTGGCTCCACCTCCCGGATTTTATAACAACTGACACATTGTAGCCTACGGGAGGGCAGAACTCACTGCAAGCAAAAAGGGGAAGAAACGCTCACAAAAGGCAAGGCAGCAGGAAAAAGAATTGGGTTGCAAAGGCCTAGAGGCCCCTGCAAACTCCTACCATTAGCAACTGGGTGAGGAATTTTTCTTCCAGAAACTCCTAACTGTCCACCTATTCTTTGCATAAGCAATTGAATTCAGTCTCTCAAAGCAACACTATGGGATCGTTTGTCACTCCGCCAAGGTTGTCTAACAGAGGCCCCAACCCATATAGGCAAGTGCATTAATATTTGTTGAGCAATGGCGGGGTGGCAGGGACAATGCCAGGCATTTCGAACATGCAGCTTTGCAAAGTCCTTGAGAGCAGGCACACTGGAAACAGACCTAGCTGCCTAATGCAGATTGAAAATCCTGGGGCTTTGGGCAAATCAGTAACTCACTGAGCCACAGTTTCCTAACCAGTAAAATGGGTTCTCTTTGAGAATTTTTCCATCCACTCTTTCAAAAAATATTTACTGAAAGGTTATTATAGGTCAGGCAGTTTTCTGGGTACAGGGATACAGCAAAAATGAAAACAGACCCCCCCCAAAGAAAGAAGTATATATATATATCTATATATATCTATATCTATATCTATATCTATATCTATATCTATATCTATATATAGATATAGATATAGATATATCACTGCCATCCTAGAGTTCAAGGGCCTCTGCATCACACAATGACGGAGCCACCATCAGCCACATTAATGTTCCTGGTAAAAGCAGTCCCAAGCAGAACTCATATTGTACTGTGAAGGGTGAACCTGGAGTTGTGCAAGAGGCCCTGAGAGGGCAAGATTGAGAAGAAAAAAACTGATTAAGTTATATAATGTGATGGAAGATTATAAGTATTCTGGGGAAGAAGATACTGCTGAGTAAGGAACTTCAGGAAGAAGGGAGCTCTTGAAAGTCTCAAATAAGAATGTAAAGCTAAGTTAGCAGAATGTCACCAAAAGCCATATGAAACTGAAGCAAAAGATGACATAGAGCATATGCTGCATAGCAGGAGCTGCATTTTGGCTAAGACAATTGGTGATTTCAAGTCTGGCTCTGCTACTCATTCCCTGTGGAGGCCTTAGGGAACTTCCAGACCTTCTCTGAGCCCCAGTAACCTCACCTGTGAAATGATGCAGTCTTGCTCCTAGCAGAGGGCCCAATGTGACCATGAATTTAAAGTGTCTGGCATATAGCACACGTCCAATGGATGCTATTTTTCAGGGTTTTACCACGCTGTGTCAAGGATCAGAACTGGGGTTCCATGGACACCTGGTTTGGGAACAGGAAGAGAAGAGGGAAAAGGAAGAAAAAGGGCTGTGCCCCCAGCAAACACATCACCACACACACTGCAGGTACATCATCCCAAATCTTCTGTCCCCACGATGAGGTGGGTGTGACCTAGGCAGGCCCCTGGCCACATGCCCCGCTTCTTTTCTGTTCAAACTTCTCCACAGCTCACCCCAGTCTCCAGTTGTGCCTCTGGGACACTCGCCTGCACATGGCCCCTTCTCCTGGCTGTGTGAGGACCCTCTCTTTATGCCTGATGTCCACCCCTCACATGGCAGCAACAAAAACCAGATTTCTCCCAAAATAAATGTGGTTTGCATCAGGGAACGGGCTCTCCGTCTTATTTGATTCATGTCATCCCACTCCCCAGGAGGAGAATAACCCTAGAAGTTATTCCATTTCCCTCAGGCTCATGTCCTAAATTCTTTTAGATATTCCTGAATTATACTGATAGTTTTTATCTTGCCTTCACACCACTTCACTGGGCCAAGTACTGTATGTAGATTTTATCATTGACTTCTTGCCACAATCCTATGGGTCAGGTGCTGTCAACATCTTTGTTTTACAGAAGGGAAAACAGAGTCACCGAGCAATGAAGAAGTTCATCCAAGATCACACAACTGGCTACTAACTGAATCATGTTCAAGTTGAGGTCTGAGCAGTATCAGAGCCCGAGGACTTTGCAGACAGTCCTATCCCAGAGCTACCACTATAATAATTACTGCAGTCGAGTATTCAGATATTTTCTTCAATCTCCATATAATTACTTCCGTTTTAATATAGTGTTCAACCTAAAGTTTAACATGAAAAACAAACGAGCAGAATTTAAGGTTAAAAATAAAAGGAAAACATGTCACAAATGGTCATTGATGATGCTCAAATTACAATGGCAGCCGAATAATACAAAATCCACTGAACTGGTTTCTTTTCCTGGTCGAAAATAAAGAATCTACCTGGAAAAAGAATGACCAGAAAAGTCTTTGGCTTCAGGCAATTTTATTTTTCTGGTCACTATGAAACACTCGCAAGATAACCTACTAAAAGCGGGTTCTCTCTTACAGTACTGCTGTTGGCATGTTGTTGCTCATGAATGCAGCCCAGCCGGTCAGTGAGTCATGTCTCCTTCCACCTCTGCTGGTGCGGAATGAACGTTCCAGCAGAAGTCAGCTGGCTAGTGCCAGGCTGTGTTGAAACGAAGACGGTGAGGACAAGATGGCTTGTGTGTCCATACTGCTGTGCATGTGTATAAGCCTTTTGTATCCTCTGTCTAATTTGAGCCTCGCAATCCCAGGGTAGGAGGGCAGGCAGGCCGTTTTTAACCTCTGCTTGATGAGCAAGGGAACGAGTGAGAAGTGCTGGCCTTCTATGAGAAAACGATTTCCTAGCCTCATGTATAAGGATGCCCTTACTGCCTGTGTCACAACCCAGAAGCCATAAAAGCTTGACAGATTCAACTATATAACATTTGTTCCAAAACCCTGCCTGGTCAAAACCACTATAAGCAAGGTCAAAGACAAATGACAAATTGAGAAACAATATTTGCAACATGTCTCACAGGCCAAGAATTAACTTACCTGATGTACAATTTAAATACGACACATGAATGTTCACACAGCACAGGAAAAAGTAGAAAGAACCCATGTCCATCAACAGGTGAACAGATACATAAAACATGAATGAAGTACCTTCAAAACATTATGCTAAGTGAAAGAAGACACAAAAGATTATGCAGTGGTGCACCCTGGTGGTCTCATGGTCTAGTATACCTGGAAACAATCGCACATACATCTCAAGGCCCCGGGTTCCAGACCTACCAGTGTGAACAGCTAAATAAAAATAAAGTATTTAAAAAAGAAAAAGGTTACGTAGCATATGAGTCAATGGATATGAAATATCCAGGACAGATAAACCTTTAGGGATGGTATGCCCTGCTGACAGTGATACCTCCAGCCTGGCATAGTTCACACACATCCAGGGACCCAGGTTCGCTGCCTGGGGTTGGGGTAGAACAGCCATGAGGAAGAGCTAAATTAAATAAATAAATAAATACTTCTTCCTCTCTCTTCCTGCCTGCTTGCCTTCATTTCTGCCTGCACCTTTCCTTTAAATTAATTAAAAATAGAACATATAGGGACAGAAAGCAGCTTAATGATTGTGCCTGAGTAAAGGGAAGTGGAGAGTGACTACTTAATGGATATGAGGTCTCTGATGATGATGAAAATGTTTTGGAACTGGGGAGAGGTCATGGTTGCACAGCGCTATGAATATACTAAATGTCACTGAATTGTTAAAGAAGTGCTCATTGTGAATGGTTGATTTTATGTTATGTGAATGTCACCTCAATTAAAAATGCAGGTGACCCCTGAGCACCAAAGGTCGGAACTTCCCTGCACTGCTTACACTAAGATTTCCTTATAAACAGATGTTTACAAGATGTGTACAAATATGTTTACTGTTCCTTGTAAACTGGCCAGGGCTGCGGCACATGGCTATCTCTGAACCCATCATTCTGACCAGGATGAGGGTATTTTCTGCCTGCCCAGGCCTAGATTGTGGGTTTGCCTCTGAAAAGACTGGCCTGAAAGATGATCAGGGTACTATTCCAGAAGAAGGAAAAATGGATGCGGGAAGGGCAAAATCAACATGTATCTGCTATGAAAAGGCTGAGGGCACACCCTGGTGAATTACTGGCTAGTACACCCTGGAAGCAGTCCCACATACATTCCATGGTCCCGGGTTTAAGACCCAGGGCCAAGGGGAATAACCAATGTGAACAACTAAATAAGGAAAAGTAAAGTGGTGTTTCTTCTGCCTCACTCTTGCTGCTTGCCTGCTCACCTTCACTTCTGCCTTTCCTTTAAAAAAAAAAGAAAAAAAGAAAAGAAAGAAAGAAAAGGAAAGGAAAGGAAAAAGGGCCTAGGACAGAAGGGAGAGCCACAGAAGACATCTTTGGAAATATAACAGCTTGAAATTCTTCGCTTTGACGAAGATTTTCACCTTCTCATCCATTAGCTTGCACCTCACACAGCACTTTGAGAAAGACAATTTTGCTCCCATTCTACAGATGAGGAAATTAAGGCACATGGAGGCTGAATGGCCTCCCCAATATCCATGGCTAATAGATGGAGAGTCAGGCAAGAAACCAGGACACCTGATCCTGCATCTGGTGTTCTCCCACACCCACATAGGCCCTACAGAGAGACACTATGTTACACATAGAAACTCACAGGCCTCAGACACCCACACATTCAGCTCTGACTGGCTGTCACACCCAAAGTTCCTACTGGTCCACACTTAGGAAACCGAGGGAAGCTCTCTCTTAGCAATCAGCACCTGTCATTAAGCCTGGGGAGAGCTGTAGGTGATGGAGCAGAAATCCTCTGGCTTTTCAAGAAAGAAGCTTCGTGTTATGGGGTCCAGCTGTCCCTTTACCCATCCAAGTACTAGGTAACCACAGGAACAGTGAGTCACAGATGGGCCTCAGAACCCTAATCCTGGAAGAACAGAAAGGAGGATTTTAAAACACCTGAGCCCTTAACTCCGCCTCCAGCACCATCTACTCTCTTCCAAGGGCAAGGAGGCATTTGGTTCATGGCCCCCATGGGCTTCAATGAACCATTATTCCACTTGGGGAGACCCCGGGTGACTGGACACTTTTTTTCTAATTCTCCCCATCAGTCACTCACTCCTCCCCAGGGGAGGAGAAGTGATTTAGCCAATGGGGCATTTGGGAAGAGAGACTGAGTTCACCCCTAGTCTTCTCTTTAGAGACCTGCCTGCTAACAGGAAGGGGGCTTTCTACTCTGCTCTCTCAAACTGGCAGGCAGAGGAGCAGGGCTAGCTTTACCCCTGGAAGGAACACCTGTGTTTGCTCCAAAAGCTGGGAGAATAATTCAGGGAAAGAGTGAGCACGCCTTTTCGGACAGGCACCCAAACCATGCCCTCTGATCTCGTTTTATCGTGGATAAAGCTTACATTTTGAGAAGCAGAACAACAAGAACTGATTCTGAAACTGGGTTTGAAGCCTGGTTCTGCCACCTACTAGCTGTGTGACCTCAAGCCAGTTTCTCACTGGCACCTAGTAAGTGCCATACACACATCTGTTAAATAAACAAAATTTACATCTGCCTGTCTCCTTTATCTACTTTCAGTTGGCTCAAAACTTGAAACAGGAAGAAGTTTGTGATATAAGTGTTATAATGACCCCATGATAGTTCAACGCTGAAGAACTTACACCATCTTATGTCTTCCACATCATAAGGCATGGAGTAGGTCAGAGTCATGCAGAGTCATGGGTGCTTTGTTAGGTGGCTAGGGGTGTTAGTCCATCAGGGCTGCTATAACAAATACCATAGACTTGGTGATTGGTAAATCATAAACCTTCATTTTTCACAATTCTGGAGTCTGGAAGTTAGAACTCAGGGTGCTAGCATGGTGAGGCAAGGGCCTTCTTCCCGGCTGCAGACTTCTCCTGGTATCCCCACAAGGCAGAAGGAACTCTCTCAGGGCTCTTTTTACAAGAACACTAATCCCATTCCTGAGGTCTCCACCTTCCTGACTAATCACCCTACCCTAATATGCAGTGGGCACTAGGATTCCAACACCTGAAAGTTTCAAACTACAGCACCAACTGCAAGGACTCAGACCAGAGACTGCAGGCCATTAAATGCCCACCCAGGTCACAAGTTCTCAAGATTAGACAGGGAACAAGGAAGAGAAACCAGGAGACATGAAACAAGAGTATCAGAAGAATGTTCCAGCTTCAGGGCAAAGGGACCCACTGAGGCACAGAGGTTTGGCCTCCTCATCTCTGCTAGGGAAAGCAATATGACTTCTTAGGTTCTGGGAGAATTATATGAGATAACATCATATAAATGTGAGAAATGTTTCAAGCACCACTGAAGCTGTGCATGCAGTTCACAGGAGTATCCTAACCACCTTAAGTGCCCCCTACTGCATACTGGGAGAAACAAGATGATGTGACTCCAGTGATGACGTGACTTCTAATTCTGAAATGTTGCAGCTGGGCTCTGAACCTAGGTCATCAGACTCAGTTACACCATGCAGACCAGCAGTTGTCTGTAGGTGTATAAAAGATCTAGACATCAAGGTAAGAAATGGGGAATCGGAATACTTTGGTGGAGTAGCAGTTTGGACTGCTACCTCTGCCTCCAGCTGAGCACAGTCCACATACATACCAAGGACCTGATCTGCATCCCAGAGCTGGGGAATGACGGAAGAATAAACATAAGCAACTGAAAAATAAATAAATAAAAATGCTTCTTCCTCGGCACACCCTGGTGGACCAGTAATTATGCCAATCACCTCCAAAGGAGCAAGCCACATACCCCTGGGTTCAAGTCCCAAGTCCAGGAGAAACAACCAGTGTGAACAACTAAAAGAAAAGAAAAGAAAGATGCTTCTTTCTCCTCTCTTCCTGCCTACCTGCCTATCCACCTTCATTCATGCCTGTACTTTTCCTTTTAAATAAACAATTTAATTAAAATAATTTTTAAAAGCAACTAAAAGGAAATGGGGAACCCCTGCTAAATTCTCACTTTGTCTCAGTGTTATGGCCTAAAAGTTTGTGTTTACCAGCCCTCTCCCTAAATGCATATATTGAAACCCTAACCCCCAGTGCCATGGTATTTGAAGATGGAGTATTTGGGAGGTAATTAGGTTAGATGAGGTCTGAAGGGGCACCATGATAAGACTAGTGCCTCGTGGAAGAGACACCAGAGAGCTCAGAGCATGCCAACCCATGCGCCCTCTTTCCCCTTTTCACCACCCCTCTCTGCTGTGAGGACATGGTAGAATGTGACCATCTGCAAGTTAGGAAGAGAGCTCTCACCAGAATCCACCCATTCTGATACCCCTCTCTCAGACTTTCAGCATCCAGGAACTGTGAGAACATGCATATCTGCTGTATAAACCTCCAGTCTGCAGTAATTTGTTATAACAGCTTGACCTAAGGCACTTAGATTAGGAAACCTGAGGAATAGCTGATTCATAATTATAATAATTTAATAATTAAAATATAGAGAAAGTAGCTATGTCAAAGTATACAAATAGAAGTTTGTGGGGTTTTTTTCCCCATCCTGGCCCCAAGTCTTGAATCTAGCTCCACAGCATTTTGCAGCTCAGCAGCCTGAGCCATAGAAAGGTGCTAGATTTTTATTAACTCACATACTCACTCATTAACGAGCATATCTTAAACATTTTGTATGTGCTAATAAGTATGGAGCATCTAAACCAGTCAGACACAGCCCAACAGTCATGGAGATATTCATTTAATGAAGGAGACTAGTAGACCACAACTGGAATTCAACATGATGGAGAATTACAGGGTTCCATGGGATCTCAAGGTAAGGGCACTTGACCCAGACATGGAGAGTTAGAGATGGTTTCTGAAAGCAGAGATTCCTAATCTGAACCCAGAAAGACAGCGATCTGGAGACAGCAAGTCCTAGATAGGAAGGGAAAACATCCTAGGCATGAATCAAGAGATAATCAAAGTCATGGAACAGAGAGCTCAGGGTGAAGGGCAGAGAGTTGATATGAAGAGTCTCCTAAGTCACATCAGCAAGTTTGGAATTTAGCCAGGATTCAGTCAGGAGTCCCTAATGGGGACTCACTTCATCAGATTTGACTTTCAAAAAAGGTGATTCCAGTGGTGAGGTAGAAACTGGACTAGAATGGGCAAGACCAGGAACTAGAAAGCAGTGGGGAAGGCTAGTATCATCATTTAAGAGTGTCGTTAAAGGTGGACTGGAGAAGATAGTTTACAACACTGCCTTACTACACCCTGGTATCAGGAACAATGTAACTGGGTACCATTACAGTCCCCACACTGACTGATGAGGAACAGTGCCCAACCACCCCCAAGCTACCATCGTGAGTGCTGCCTCTCTTTAGGATAAATTGCCATCCCTCTGATCCCAGAGCAAGGCCCAAGCTTCTCTCACCTGAACAGCTTGAATAGCTTCCTCAAGGCCCCTGTGTCCACTCTTGCCTCTCTGCAATCTGTGATCAACCCCGCGCTAGAGGACTTTTTACATATAAAGAGGACCATGGCATTCCCAGATAAAAATCCCCAGATGGTTTCCTTCCACTTGAACACACACTCCTCATGAGCCGCTCACTGGGTCTCTACCTGACCTTACCTCATACTGCTCTCCTTCAGCTCTCCGCTCCAGCTAAGGCAGTCTGCTTCCACTTCTGGAATGCTCCAAGGACTTACTGTTTACTCTTGTCCTGCCAGGACCGTGGTCGGCACGCCACCTTTTCAGATAGCCTACCCCTTCCTCCATTAACGAGCAACTCTAATACAGTCACCTGTTTAATTTTCATCAAAGTACCATCTCATCTGAAATTAACTCAGATACATTGACGTCTGTTCACTTAACGACCGTTTCCAGACCCTCGCACCCCACAGGCACTATACCAGTGTGTCTAGGAGAACTATCTACAGCACGGAAGTGTCTATGCCAATGCTGTCCAGTACAAGAACCTCTAGCCATGTTTGTCTACTGAGCACTTGAACCATGCTAAGTATGATTGAAGACCTGAATCTTTAATTTGGCTTCATTTTAGCAAATTTAAACGCAGATAGTCAGATGCAGCTGGGAGTTACTAGACAGAGCAGCTTTGGAGTGTGAGATCTCAGAAGGCAGGGACCATGCCTATCATTGTGTCCCTAGTGCCTAAACCAGCACCTGACATTTAGTAGATGCTCAATAAATAATTAATTCTTGAGTAAATGGACAAAGGTTTGAACAAAAAAGCAACACAATCCTGTGGGACCTCCTCTTGGCTCTGCTGGCTCCTCCCACTGAAGGCCTGAGGCTGCCACCACCATGGGCTTTGCTGTCTGCATGGCCCTCAGGAATTTGGCAGAAGCACCCAAGTGCCAGGGCAGTAGAGTCAATTACTCCCTCCACTGCACTCTATTTGGGCCAAGTACCATCCTTGAGGAGGTGGAACAGCAATGAGACCTTACCAGTTCTAGTAAATATTGCAGCTGTTTCCTATACAGTCATCTGGGCTTTATGGAATGTGGAAGCAGCTCAGCCCATAAATCCATGTGATTCGCTTTATTTGTCTATTCCTCCTCCTCTCCTCCTCCTCCCTGGTCTAATGTTGGAAGGCGCTATGAGGGAGAACCAAGTCAGTGTCAGGTCAAGAGGCTGAATTCAATTAAAGTCTTATTTGGACCCAATCTCTTTTAGGAAATGAAATCAGCATCAGGCTAAATAATATATTTTTTGCAAGTTAGGGTCCCTCCTGGACTCTGTTTAGGCAGAAAGATAATTCAGAACAGACATTCGGTGTGGTCTTATTTTTACACAGCTAGAGTTAGGACATCTACAGTTCCCAAGGCCTCTGGAAGGCATAGCTTCTTCTTGTTAATTGTACCCTCAATCAGCTGGCAAAAGCGCAGAGCCAGGGCTTTGAG
Organism: Solenodon paradoxus; assembly: GCA_004363575.1. Lineage (NCBI taxonomy): Eukaryota > Metazoa > Chordata > Mammalia > Eulipotyphla > Solenodontidae > Solenodon > Solenodon paradoxus. The sequence continues at coordinate 220,778 of RJWH01002081.1, read as the reverse complement.
ATCGTAACAAACCTGGGATGAAGAATAAACACCTTAAGACATAGACAAGTTGAAGCAGGCTGCTCGAAGGTGGCTCAAGTGGAATCTGTGGACAATGGATGCTTTAAGGGGCCTGATCCCCAGGGATGTGAGGAAAACCTCCAGATTTTCTCTGAGAGGCTGACTTGGAGAGATAGCAAGAAGTGAAACTACTATACACCCATGGTGCATGTCTGAGAATTGCCTGTCGGGAGATCTGAGAGGAAGAGAGCTATATTTTCTCTGTAGTGTAGAAACTGTCTTACCTGGGGAAGCCTCTCTGTTCTAACAGGACAGGGTTATAGTGCCATATGCTGTCTGGACCCTGGGTCCTGGGTATCAGGGGCTCTAAAAATCATAATAGTCATAATATTAAGAAGCCTTAACACTATGCCTGCCTCTGTGTAAAGCTGTTTTCTATATTATCTCAGTGAATTCCCACAAATCTAGAATAACTATAACAGTGAATTTTACCCCATTTTATAGGGTAAAAAAAGAGGGAAGGAGTCAAAGAGTCTTGGTCATCTGCCCTGTTGAAGAGGCCCATGCGGAGGGAATGGAGGTTGACCTCTGACTCACAAACAGCAAGGAAAGGAACAGAGGGCCTCAGTCCAACACTCCAAGGAGAATTGAATCCTGTTAACAACCATATAAGTCAGCCTGAAGGCAGATCTGCTATGGTCTGAATTGTGTTGCTTCCCAATGTGTATGTTGAAGCCCTAACCCCCAAATGCTAATATTTGCAGGTGATCTCTAGGAAGTAATTAGGTTAGATAACATCATGAAGATGGGATTCTTATGATGGGATTAGTGCTCTTCTAAGATACTAGAGAGCTTGAACTTCCTACACCCCCTCTCTCTCAGATACAAGAAGACAAGCTAAGACAGCCTCAGGAGAGTCTACCACTCTGGAAGCCTGACCCCAGATGTCCAGGCCCCCAAACTGTGAAGATACAAGTACCTATTGTTTAAGACCACAGTATTAAAGTTATGGCAGCTTCAGCTAAGATAGGACTCTTCCCCAGTTGAATGTTCAGATGAGACCTCAGCATCATGAGAGATTCTGAAGCAGAAGATCCAAAGTTGAACCTAGATTCTTGATCCACAGACACTGTGAGACAAAAATGTGTGTTTTTAAGTCATATTTTTCAGGGTAATCAGTTATTCAGCAATAGATATCTGATATAGTCATACAACCCTTAAGTGCCCCAGCTCTGATTCTAAGTCAAATCAAAATAGTCCTAGAATCCACTCATTTTTGTACTCATCACACTGCCATTCATGTTTTCTTCTTTTCCCAAAACTGCCAATATAAGTACCATTTGCTGTGAGACAGTCTAATACTGTCCTTCTTCCTACTGCTCTGTTCACAAGGGATAAAAACAGGACCATGAACACTCTAGGAGGTAGCACCACAGATGTAAGTTAGTGATGTGGACTGGAAACATAGCACTGCCAGCACACACCAGCTATGTGGCCTTAGGCAAGCCACCACCTCAATCTGAGTCCTTACTAGTCATCTCTTGAAAGACTATCTCTGGTAAGATGACTAGAAATCCTTTAGGTAGAGGAATATACCCAGGGATGACTATGGATAAGGCCCCCTGCCTTCTTTCAGCCAAGCAAATATCATCAAGGTAAGAAGAGTCAATAGGCATTGTTCAAGGTAGACCAAAATCAGGCCTGCCAGTCTGGAGTCTCCCAAATGGACATGCTGCTCCTCAGCAGTACTGTGTCATGAGACAAAAAAAAAAAGAATTACTGACCAACAAGAAATAAGGACCCAGGTGCCCAAGAGAGTCGCATAGTTACCCTTCCCTCAAAATGTCTTTTCTGATACATGTCTGTATCAGCCCATCTAGACCTAAGAATGGTTCTCATCTGGGAACTACAAATATCAGCCCTCTATGTCAACTGACAGAATAAAATTGTTTCTTACCAGCTCTACTTGAGATAAGGTCTATTTGCAAATCTTCCCCAGTACAACTGGAATCATTTCACCCAAATGCATTTCCAGCATCATCATGCTATATGGTGTGATAGCAAGTAAAGGAAGTATACACAAATGTGACTGTGTTGGGGAGCAGTTATCCCAAGAGATGGCAAAAGTCAAAACAGGCCACATTTAGCCTCATTTACACTTACAGATCACACTAATTTTTCTTAGTCTGGATAATTCATTACCTATCATGACATGGGAATGCTTCTAACAAATTATATTTGAAAATATAAAATGTAAAAAGTAGTATAGCATCATCTCATCCAGGAGAGAAAGAAAAGGAAAAGGCAGGAAAGGAAAAGAAAAGACAATATAAAGAAATAGTTCTAACATACATATGTATCAGAAATACCTGAGGACTTTAAACATGCTGATACTCCTTCCCCAGAGTTTCTGATTCACTAAATCTAAGGTAAAGCTGGAAATTTTGCATCTACAAATTACCCGATATTGTTAGTCTGATGACCAGACTTTAGAACCACTATGTAAGAAAACACACCAAAATTCAGTTGTTACTCATAGTAAGTGGATCTAAGGACAATTATTTTTAATAATTTAATAATAAAAATGCAATAATGGTTTTACAATGAGAAAAATACATGAATCAAATAAAAAAGAGGAGAAAGTAGATTTTAAAAAATATGTGTATCAAAAGTCAATCCTCTTTGCTTCCTTTCATGTAAAATTCAAAAACAGACAAAACTAATCCATAGTGACAGAAATGAGTGTCTTGGTAATGACTCTTTTGATATGACATGTAAAGCACAGGCAAAAGTGAAAAAAATAAGTAAGTGGAACTACATCAAACTAAAAAGTCTCAGTGTACAAAGAAACCATAAACAAATGGGGAAAATATTTGCAAATCCTATACCTGATGAGTAGTTAGTATCCAAAATATTTAAATAAATCATGCAACTCAAAAAGAGTAAATAATCCAATTTTCAAATGGGCAAAAAACCTAAATAAACTCTTTTTTTCAAAAAAGATATACAAATGGCCAACTGGTACTTGAAAAGGTGCTCAGTATCACTAATGGAAATCAAATGCAAAATCAAACAATGAGATATTTGTTCACACCTGTTGGAATGGCTATGATCAAGTGTCTAAAAAATAAGTGGACAATATCAATTCCAGTTCCAAGACGACAGACTCTTGAGATCTTGAGCTGACCTCCTCCCCACAGAAAAACCAGGAAAAACACCTATTTGGCAACTAGGATCTTTGAAAAGAAACCAACATTTCCACAACAGAGAAGACACACACCTCTATAAAAGTTTAGGGAGGCCAAACTACTGTCTTGCTGCCAAACTACCCTGCTCAGATACTCTGGGCTTCAGGGAGAGATCATCAAAACCAACACTTTCCCAGAGCTTTCTTCCCCAGCAAGTGCTTCCATACCAGGAAACTAGAAATTCAGTGTAAGATGAAAAGAGGGCTGATGTCTCTGTGAATGGAGTTACTGCTTCCTCACAGTGATGGTACTGAAGACTGTCACTGTTGGAAAGACAGGGCGTGGCAGGGGGGATGTAGAAAGAACACCCACCCTCTCTGCCATTAGCACACTGATGTGGAACTACTGACATTTACTGCCGTCTGTGAGCAAACAAACAAGACAGCTGGGTTCACAGTAACCAAGTGGGTAGGTGACTATTTCTCAGCAAGAAGCATTCCATTCTACTCCTCTCAAAGGGAAAATAATCAGAAGGGTTCCATCAGAATGGCAGATCCTGTCAGCCTGTGGCTACAGCAAAACAGTTCCTATCTGATAGGTACTTCCTAAAATTACATCCTCAGGCCTCAGGCTTGTTTACCACCCTCTGCTGAGACTGCCACTCCTCTGGAGGACTTAGGGAATTTCACAAGGGGATGTACTCCCTAAGAAGAGTTCCCAGCTCTCCCTTTAATGTGGGCTGTGTTGGGATTGTGGCCTGCTTGCAGACTGGAATCACAACTCTTGAGTCTCCTTCCTTGGACTTTGTTGTTCATGTCTGTGCTCTGTGAGAAAATCTACATTCCCTATGCCAATCCAGTCATTCAGACTGGATTCTTAGCCTCAACACAGAGATCACCCTGGAACTTCAACAAATCATAGAAGTGTTAAGATCACACAACTAAAGGAATTCCAGCTTTCCAGACTAAGAGCCAGGTATAGTCTGTGCAACTTGATAACCTAGTATGAGTCATTTCAATCAGGGAAGATTAACCCATAGAAATAAACACAGAATGCCAAGCATAGCAAAGAAAGAAGAATATATACACAAAATGATTGACTAAAACAAAACCCCAGGGGAAAATCTGAATGTAACAGAAAGTAAACTATTTTATGAAGACTTTAAAGCAGTAGTTTTTAATGATACTCACTGAAATCAGGAAAACAATGGAGGAATAAAAAGAAGACTACAACAAAGAGAAAATATAAGGCAGTTCCAAACAGAATTCATTGAACAACATAACAAAATAGAGAGGGTTAACAGTAGGCTTCAAAAAGCCTCCAATACAATCTGTGAACTACAAGATAGGACAGTGGAATACAATCAGGCAGACCAGCAATGAGAGAAAAAGAATTTAAAGGAAGACAGCATACATGACCTATGGGATAGCATCAAGAGGAAGGATGTTCACATCATAGGGGCCCCAAAAGGAGGAGAGAAAGAGAAGGGGGCAGAAAATGCATTTGAAGAAATAATGGCTGAGAATTTCCCTAACCTAAGAAAGGAAGCAGACCTCTAGACCCAGGAAGCGCAGGTTTCTGAACGAACAAACAAACAAAAAAACCAAACAGACCTACTCGCAGACACATCAACATTAAAATGTCAAAAATACAAGAGAAAGAAGGAATCTTAAAAGTTGCTATAGAAGAATTAGTTACATACAAAGGAACCTCCATAAAACTGTCAGCAGATTTCTCAGCTGAAACAGTACAGGCCAAAAGAAAATAGCATTATATAATTCAAAGAGCTGGGGGGAGGCAGGTAAGGACTTCCAACCAAGGATACTCTACCCTGCTAGATAATCACTTAGATTTGAAGGAATGATAGAACTTTCCAGACAGTAAAATTAAAAGAACTCCCCACCACAAAATAGGCTTTATAAGACATACTAAAGGAAGTTCTATAAAACGAAACCCCACTTAAAAGCAGGAAGACATCAAATTTTAAAATATAGAGAGGAGAGTAAAAATGTGGACAGTTAGAATGCACTCAAGGCTAACTTGCTTTCACATAAAACCAAGTTATATGTATAGAAACTTTTATGTAAACTCCAGAGAAACCTCAAAACATAACTCCAAGTGGAAAAAAGAAAGAAACACAACATAATTGCTTTCAAATCATCTAAGTAGAGGAACAGAAGAAAAAAGGTACTGTCTGCAACAACACCCAGAAAACAATGACCAAAATGGCAATAAAGTTATATTTCAATAATGGATTGAACTCACCAATCAATAGGCAAAGAGTGGCCGAATGGATTAAAAAAAATACCAACTTTTTGTTGCATTCAGGAGACTCATCTATGTTCAAAAGATAAAAATAGCCTCAAAGTGTCAATGGTTGAAGACAATCCTATAGGCAAATGATAACCAAAAAAAACTATCAAGGACAGTCATACTTGTATCAGATAAAATAGACTTCCAATTAATGAAAATAATAAAAGACAGGCATGGAAATTATATAATGATTAAAGGTCATTTAGGAAGAAGATATAACTCTTATTTACACATGTATCAAATGAGGGCACATCAAAATGCATAAGGAATTTATTAACAGAACTAAAATGAGGCATGAACAACAATATAATAATGGTAGGATTCTTCAAGGGTGTTGAATATGCATGACAATGGGCAGCTCAACCAGGGATAAAATTAACAGGGAAACAATAGCTTTAATGACATATTAGAACAGATTTCAATAGATATATAACAGACACTTCATTCAATGACTACAGAATTCACATTTTCTCTAGTGCTAATGGAATATTCTCAAGGTTAGACCAAATGTTGGGAAACAAAGCATGTCTAAACAAATTTACAAAGATTGAGATCATACCAAGCATCTTCTCCAATCACAAAGGCATAAAGCTAGAAGTCAACCACAAAAAAAAAAAAAGCTGAAAGATTTCAAAATATATAGAAGCTAAACAACATGCTTCTGAATGGATTGTGGGTAAAACATAAAATCAAAGGAAAAAAGGTAAAATACTTGGAGACAAATAAGAATGAAAACAAGAGCCTAATACATTAAAACACACACACACAACTAGAATAAATCAATGAGTACAGTAAAGTGACAGGCTATAAAATTAATATACAAAAATCTGTTTTGTTTAGTTTTTTAAAGAAAAGGTACAGGCAGGAATGAAGGTGGGCAGGCAGAAGAGAGAGGAAGGAGTATTTTATTTATTTTATTTAGTTGTTCATCTTGGTTGTTTCCATGGTCTTGAACCGAGGACCTTGGGATATGTGTGGACTGCTGAATCAACTGGTGAACTGCTAGACCAGCAAGGTGCACTATATGTTGCATTTCTATATGCAAACAATACAATACAAGATAAGACAGAGTCAAATTGGAAAATTATTCCATTTAGAATAGAAACAGAGAATCAAGTATCTTGGACTATACTTAACAAAGGAGGTGACACTTGTACAACGAAAATCATAACTTTCTTAAAGGAAATAGAGGAAGAGACTAAGAGATGGAAAGATAACCCAGGCTCGTGGTTGGGAAGAATAAACATTATTAAAATGGCCATCTCAAAGCAACAGACAGGTTTAATGCAATTCCCATCAAAAGCCCTGGCACTTTTCCAGGAAATAGAACAAAAAAATTTTAAATTGTATGGAATCACCAAAAAACCCAAATAGCCAGTGTATTCATGACAAAAAAAACAAAAGTGGAGGAATCACACTCTCAGATCTTGAGCTACACTATAAAATAATAGTGATCAAAAACTATGTGGTACTGGGAGTAAAAACAGAGACACAGATCAGTGTAACAGGACTGAATCACCAGAAACAGATTCACATATTTGGTCAGTTAATTTATGACAAAAGAGCCAAGAGCATACAATATAGAAAGGAAAGCCTTTTGAACAAATGGTGTTGGAAACACTGGACAACCACATGCAAAAGAATGAATCTAGGCTGCTCTCGAACACCATACACAAAAAGTAATTCCAAGTGCACCCTAGCAGAGTAGTTGTTAGGTTAGCTGCCTCTAGCTGAATGCAGTCCACATAATACCAAAGACCCAAGTTTAAATCCCAGGGCCAGGGGCAGAGGGTAACCAATGTGAGCAACTAAATAAAAATAAAATTAAAAATTACTGCTTCTTCTCCCTGCCTGCTTGCTTACTTGCCTTCACTCCTGCCTACACTTTCCTTTAAAAACATTAATTCAATATGTATTAGAAACTCAGCTGTAAGATCAGAAACCACAAAATAGAAGAAAACACAGGTAGTGTGTCCAATGATGTCAGCTTTACAGAGGTCTTGGGGGACTCAACTCAAACAGCAAGGGAAACAAAAGCAAAAATAAACAAACAGGACTACATCAAACAATAAAACTTCTGCACAGCAAAACAAACTATTGCCAAAAAAAAAAAAAAAAAATGCTACCAACTGGAAGAAGATATTTGCACATTCTACATCTGACAAGGACTTAATTTCCAAAATGTATCACAAACTCATAAAACTAAACAACAGAGAAACAAATAACCTAATCAAAAAAGGGGCATAGGAACTGGATAGCTCTCCAAAGAGGGCATACCAGTGGTCAACATGCACATGGAAAGATGTACTGCTCTCCGGTTATTAGGGAAAAGCAAATCAAAGCAATGAGATAGTACCTCACACCTGTGAGAATGTCTATTAATACATTTTAGCAAGGATGTAGAGAAAAGGGAACCCTTGTATATGTTGGTGAGAATGTAAATTTGAACAACCTTTATGGAAAGCAGTATGGGAATGACTCAAAAAATTGAAAATGGAAATCCCACACAATCCCATCATTTCACATCTGGGTGTTCACCCAGAACCAACAAAAACATGAATTTACTGATATATATGCACTCCCATGTTTATTTTTTATTTACAATAGTCAAGAATTAGAAACTACCTAAATGTCCATTGCCCCATAAATGGATTTTTAAAAAACAGATGTAGCATATATACACAATGGAATACGACATAGTCCTTAGAAAAAGTGAAATTATGTCATTTGTGACAACATGGATAGAACTAGAGTAGATTATGCTGAGGTAAGACAAAAGAGAAATACAAATACCAGATGAACTCACTCATATGTGGAATATAAAGGAACAAAACAAAGAAACAGATAAAACAGAAAGTAACCCTTGAGCATTAACAGAACTGAAGTTACCAGTGGGGAATGGGGTGGTGGGTAGGAAGCAGCGGGGGTGGGGTCCAAAAGACAATATAGAGAACTTTCTGATAATTTGGTGGTGGGCAGGGTATGGTGTCAAATATTTGATAAATAGTGAACTTGTACATATGTATCTATATTATTTTGTAAATCAGTTACTTCAATAAATATTAAAATATGTAAAACTGAGTGAACACTCTTTGGACAATGGGCACCTTTATTATTACTTAATGTTCCTCTTCATTCCTGATAAATTTGCTTGTTCTGAAGTCTGTTTTGTCTGAAATTAATGTAGCTACTCCATCTTTTTCTTGATTAGTGCTAGCATTACAGTGTCTTTCTCTATCCCATTACTTTTCAATGATACATCTTTATATTTAAGGTGAGATTGCTAATAATAAGTTTTAAAAGTTCTCATGACAAGAAAAAATTATAACTATGTATGGTGACAGATGTTAACTAGATTTACTTTGACAGTCATTTAGCAATATATACAAATATTGGATCATTACACTGTACACCTGAAACTAATGTTTTATGTCAATCGACTCAAATAAACAAATAATAAATAAATAAATAAAATGAGTGAACAAACTGATGCTCTATCTCCATCTTCAATGACACTTCTTATATTGGGATCACTCAGAAGATTATTTGCATGGAAGGTCTGAGACCTACTCAATTCTAAAATTATAATCATCTTGACTTTGGATAGCTTGAAACCAAAATGTGGTTAGTATGACAAAAATCAAACTAAAGTCATTACCTGTTATTTGCACAAACAGATAAAGGTCTGAAAACTGTCACAATTTCTTTTGACATGAGTCCATTGGAATGTCATAGTCATTGTCCACTAAAATAGATTATTTGGGCAGCTATCCTCTTAGACACAGGACATTCACAAGCCCCTGAGTCACATCATCCATATGTATAGTAAAGTACATATAAGTTTTACCATATTAACCATTTTAAATATTCAGTTCAATGGTATTTACTATATATTGTTGTTTAGCCAACACCACCATCCATCTCAAACTGACATTTTTTCATTATCCCAGACTGAAATTCTGTAACCATTAAACTCCCCAGTTCTTAGTCACCTCTGCTCTACTTTCTCCTTGATTTTGATTACTCTAGTGCCTCATATAAGTGAAATACAGTATTTGTCTTTTTTCAATTAGCATGCTTCATTTAGCATAATGTCCTCAAGTACATTCAAGTACCTATGTCTGCATATGTCAGAACTTGATTCATTTTTAAGTCTAAATAATAGTCTATTTAGTCCTTTGTTTAGCCATTCATCTATCAGTGGATAGTTAAGTTGATTCCACCTTTTGGAATTGTAAATATTGCTATGAACACTGGTATATAATATTTGCTCAAGACTCTTGCTTTCAATTCTTGTGTGTATATATCCGTAAGTGGCATTGCTTTATCACTTGGTAATCATATTTTTAAATTTTCATGCAACAGCCATATAGTTTTCTACAGTGTCTGTACCATTTTAATTCCCACTAATGGTGCCAGAGATTCCAATCTCTCCATATTCTTGCTAACAGTTGTTTTCTTCTTCGATAGTAGCCATCTTAATGGGTTTAAAGTGAAACTATCTCATTATAGTCTTTATTTGCGTTTCTTTAGTGAGTTATGATGTTGAGAATCTTTTCATGTGTTTATTGGTCATGTATATTTCTTCTTTGGAAAAATATCTATTTAAGTCCTTTGTCCATTTTTTTGTAGGGTTGTTAGTTTTTTGTCATTGTTGAGTTGTAATAGTTCTTTATATACACTGGATATGAATCCCTTATCAGATACATGATTTTTAAATATTTCTCCCATTCTGTTGACTGCCTTTTCACTCTGTGCACTTCGATGCACAAGTTTTTTTTTTTAATTTTCATGTTGTCTAATTCATCTTTTTTCTTTTATTACCGGTACTTTTGATGTCATATCCAAGAAACCATTGCCAAATTTAATGTCATAAAGCTTTTGAAGGTTTTCTTCTAAGAGTTTTGACTTTTACATTTAGGTCTTTGGTATATTTAGTGTTAATTTTTGTATAGGAGGTAAGGTAAGGGTTCATTCTTTCTTCTTCATTTCTTCACCTCTGTAGCTCAGGCAGCTAATAACACAGGTTATGAGAACCATAAACCGAAGTTCAAGACCCAGGACCAAGAAAATGGGGTAAAAAAAAGACATTCTTTTTCATGTCAATATCCAGTTTTCTCAAAGCCATTTGTTGAAAAAACTATTCTTTTCCCCATTGAACTGTATTGGCATTCTAGATGAAAACTGACCATCTACATGAGGGTTTGGTTTTGTACTGTTTCTTGGTCTATTTGTCTGTGTTTATGTGAGTGATCACTTCGAATATTCTTTCAAAACAACTCTGTTGTTATGGCAGTCTAGATTAAAGGTCGTCTAGTGTAATATGTATCCATATATGCTGCGCCAAAAGACTATACACTCCTGAAGACCTGAGACCATGTCTACTTGTCTTAGTAACCTAAGTGCTTGGCATTGTTCCTGTCACATAGTAAGTGCTCCACAAATATGTGACCCACACGTGGCAAGATTTGTGGGGTAACTGTGCTTATTACATGCCTACCTTGAAATAGGACTTAGCACTTCAAGGCATCCTCAAGAGATCAAACTCTGCAACCGATCAACAAGGAATGTGTATCTTACAAAAAAATTCTTAAGGTGGCAGAAAATAAAGTTAACATTGCACATAATGGCACGCCCTGGTAGAGTAGTGGTTAGGTCAATGACCTCTAAAGGAGTACAGGCCATGTATTCCTGGGTTCAAGTTCCGGGCCCAGGGGGAAGCAGTGAACAACTAAATAAAAATATATATAAAGTGCTTCTTCCTCCTCTTCCTTCTTGTCTAACCGCTTACTCATCTTTATTCCTGCATGCACCTTTCCTTTTAAAAAAAATTGCGCATGACAAGACTTCCTAAGAATTCTTTTAAGCATTTCTCTCCTTTTCCTTCAAAGTCCTCTATCCTTCCAGTTATGTCATTTTTAACTCCTTCTATTCCTGTTCCTTTATCTCAATCACTTAAAAAAAATTATTCAATTGTTCCAAAGCTATTCAGTTCTCATTCATATGAGTGTAACCCTTTCAGCCAAATAAGAGTCTGGTGGCTGGTTAATGAGAAGAACCAACTGCCAATTGTTCTTCAAGCTTAATACTTTAGGGGCTTGTCATCACCCCCTCCCCAAACAGATGCACAAAGTTTTCACTCACCTATACAGGCCTTCTGAAAAGTATGGGGAGAAGGTGCTAAGAGAAGGAAAAATCTACTGTTAAGAAAATAAGACTTTTCTCCATCAGGTTACAAAGATATATCGAATGAATGAATCAAGATTATTGTAATCAATCTTTCGTCAATGTCTAAAGACGCACGCCAGAAACTGCGGTTTCCCTAATCCTAATGCCTTCTGCAGTTTACGTCATTTTTCCTCCTTCTATTCTTCTTCCTTTTTCTCATAAGAAATATAGAGATAATAGTAGTAAATGTTCAAATCATGTTAAATATTATTATTATTACTGTTTACATGCATTGACTTCATTTAATCTTTACAAAAATCTTGCAAGATCCTCCCTGACTCATAGGGTCTATAGAAGAGAAAACGAGTTATGGTAAAGTGAATAATTTGCTCATCATTGCAGAGCCATTAAATGATGAGCCGTGTGTCTTCATGAATGGAGATGTATCAGACTCTTTCTCAGCAGCAAGTGACAGAAAACCCAGCTCAGACAGGTATTTGCATAAAAAGGGAGCTTACTCTGTCTCAAGTATTTGGACTAGAGTTGAAGCATACAGTGTGGCCAGGTCACAGGCTCTCTCTTGACCACTTAGCCTCACTGCTCTCTTCTGCACTGTTTCATTCTCCTTAAATAGTCCTGCCCCACCCCCACCCCACCACATCAGGATTACATCCAATGCCTGAAAGAACCACAGCCTACAAACTTCTTTCTTATGATAGTTTCAAAATTAATTCTCATTGAACTGACTTGGATCAAGTGTTAATCCAATCATTAAACCAATCATTAAAGCTGGAAGGTAATATTCAGATTGGCCAGGCGACAGAATAAGAAGGAAGGGATGAGACCCATTAGAAATCTAGCTGAGAGTGGACAGTAATGTAGTGGTAGATCCCATACTCATCTGCTGCTGGGGCAAAAGTCAAGGTCAGCCCCACAAGGGGCAAGCATTAGGGCTCAGAACAGGCAGGTGATGAGATATGGTTGGGACTGTAGCCAAAGGCTGGTGCTGGGGGACTGTGCCTCTGGCTTTTGGTTGAGTGGACAGCTTGTCCCCTTTAAAAGGCCAGGCCCAGCAGGGAAAGGAAACCATAGCAACCACAATTTAAAGAAGATGGATGAAAAGCTTGTAAACACAGCTTCCAGCCATGTGGCATAGCTTTGGGCTCCTAGGAGACAGCCACATAAAGACCAGTCTGGATCATGGTGACCAGGCAAAGGGGATTAGTTCTGGGCACAATCTTCCAGTGGAGAGTCTGCAAACCAGACAGGCAAACAGGCAGTACAAAAAGACATCTCGGCTGCCAAAGCTGAATCTTCATGTGTTGCTCATCTAGCGGCTCATGCGTGCCCAGAGAACGTTTTCTCTCTTGCTCTCTGCTGCTGTCACCATCTCACTCTAGTCCGTATCTATCTACCTTCCCTTTCCATCTCTGCAAACTTCAGCGCTGGGTGACAAGTGAGTATCTACAGAACGATGGCAACTGGGAAACCCACTAACAAGCTCTGTTGCTCCATCATAAATAACCTGCTGCCTCGTGCAGTTCCCTGAGCTGCGCAACTGGCAATAACCACCTGCCTTTCCATCCATCATCAGGCAGTGATGGCGGGGCCGCAGTAGGATGTCCATAACTCCATTTTTCAAGACCATGACCAAGCCCTTTTCACTGCTCAGGAGTTACTCTGCAATGCTGATGACACTCAGAACAGACATTTAGGCGCACAGAAAATCTGCTTTCTCCTTAATCTGATTTTCCAAAGAGAGAAAGAAAAACCAGCAAACTCTTGTTGCCTGATAAATACTGGAAATTTTAGGTACAAAAAAAACTCAAATAGTCACTATGGTAACGCAAGCCACTCCAACAAGAGGAGCACAGATTATTTCCAGCACAATAGCCTGGCTTGTGCTCAGAAAGCAGAGGTAATGTTGGCTAAAAGCAATTCCTGATTGGGAGGTGGAGGGGACCCTCAGCAGTGGAAGCTTCGTGCTTAGGTTTCTGCTTCTAGGCCTCTAGGATACAGTGGCAAGATGAATTAGCTATTACTAGATAAATATCTTGCCTCTCCCCACTAATGAACTAGCAGCTTCTTCTGTTTGGGCATCTTTACCTCCAACCACAAAGTCATTCAAACCCCAGGACTCACAGTAGCCACTCTAGGAATAAAGGCTGTGAAAATTACAGAATCAGGCGGCTTGACCAGACTTTACAAATCACCCAGACTGGGAGTCTCTTGAAAGCAGGAGAATGTGGTTTATGGCCTACACAGAACTGAGGACCTGACCTCTGGTGGGTGACCTATGACCCTGTTTGTTTTACAGATGAGGAAGACGAGACTCAGAAAATGTAGAAGATTTGACCATGGTCACTCAGAATTAGGAAGTAACGTGGACTCCTGGTTAATGTCACTGTCAGAATGAGGTGTGTGCTCTAGTACTTAAACTCTGGGCAAGTACTTAAAGTCTTTGAACCTGGCTTTACTTAATAATAATGATGATGATGATAGTACTAATAAAAGGGCTTACTTTTAAGACTGTTGTAGGAATAAATGAAGTGATCCATGTAGCTTATTTAGCATATGAGGTGCCACTCCAAATAGTTACTATTATTAATGAGAAAGTCAGAACTAGAACAATTATTCCCCAGAAGACTACACAATGCAGGAAGCAATCCAACTTCATTTTAACCCAGTCCTTCATTTCAAACCCCATCTTCTTCGGACATAAACTGACCATTTAGCCAGTTCAAATTTAATGTTGTTGCTTTTTTTTCCTCTAAAGCAGCAGGTCTCACACATATTGATCTCAGAATTTTTTCTACATTTTAAAAATTGAGGACTCCCAAAGAGCTTTTATTTACACGAGTTCTTTAAACTACTTGTTAGTTTATTTTAAAATGACAATAACAAACTCGTTTCTTATTAACATTAATTCTATAGTTTTATAAAATATAACTCTTTTCAAAAAAAAAAATCAGTGAGAAAAGTGGCAATGTTTTACATTTATGCAAATCTCTTTAATGTTTGTCTTGAAAGAGGACAGCTGGATTCTCATTCTGCTTCTGCGGTCAATCTGTTGTGATACGTTGTTTGGTTTTAAATGTAAATATGAAAAAAATAGTCTCACATAGATATAGTCAGAAAGGGAGGAATATTTTAATAGACTTCTCAGATAACCGCATTTTCTTCTTTGAAACAGCAAAACATAGCAAATGGTAGTTTCTGAAAGGTTCGTTGCATGTAAAACAAACATTTTATAATTATCAGTGAACACTTCATAATTAGTCACAGTAAAATCTATAGGCCTGTCAGACATTTTGAGTGGAATTTTTTCCAATGCATGACTTTTTTTTTTTTTTTTTTTGTCATCATGTATTGGTCATTTGGAAAATATTGGCTTGCTATGCACTTCTGCAAAGCTTCCACGTGTTGTCACATTTCATTATGCAATATCACATTCATGAACATCACGACCAACCTCATGATGAATCTTTTATTGGGGAGCTATTAAGTTCATCGTGGCAGATATTTTAATTTTCATTTGAAAGTCTGAATGTGATCTTTGGTAACAAATATGGTCAGTATTTTCCTTCACAGACTCATTTCAATTATTTTTGTGAAATTTTCTGCCATACATCCAAGCTGGAGCAACTATATCTCTTGTTAAAAGATAGATATTATTTAAAGAAGTAAAATCATAGCTTGTATATAGACACAAAGTGAACACATGTTAAAGATTTTATATAACTTATAATGAGGGAAACAGGCAGATGTTTTAACTAGCTCAAAGGGGAAGTCAAAGAAGAACAAATTTATAAAGAATAAAAGAATGCTGAAATGAATGTGCAAATGGACACAACACTGGCTTTTCATGGAGGGGGAGGGGTGTCCCTGCGCTGGCAGAAGTCATTTGCATGTCTATAGACATGAATTATTTTGCATGGCTATCAGTTATCTAAAATTTACAGAATGGTAAAATAGCTCCAGAGAGTCAGAATCAGCTAAGCATGTGCTACAAACAATGCCCAGAATTCCTTTGAAGCACAAATCTTCCCTACAGTTTCTGTCACTCATGCTTTCCAGTAAAAAATGGGGATTTATAAAAAAACAGCTAGTTCAACTCACAACTTGATAGCTACACAACCGCTTTTCCTGAGACATCCATCCTACTTCAGCATGCAACACAAGAGCTCTGTGTGTATTTCCCATTCATTACACAAAATACTAAAGCAATACTAAGGTGCAGAAACATTGAGATTTTCTTAATAATTTGTCTCACCAAGGACTTTCTAACGTGTAACAAGTTTTTTGGTTTGGTTTGGTTTGATTTACCGGGAGTGCGTGGCAAAGAAGAGTATGAGGATCACTAGTCAAGTTTGGTGCCACTGCACTGCTTCCATTGCTTTTGCAGCATTAGTGAAAATGTCAACACAATAAAATGGCAAATGAGGGTCTTAATGTCAATCAAAAATAAGTCTGGACCTTGAGGACCTCCTAACCATGTGCTGGGGAACCCAGTTTAGGTCTGTGGACCATACTTTTAGAAATACTGCCCTAAGGGAATATGGTTGATCTAGTAAATGACCTGAAGAAGAATGAGCAAAAGGAAGCAAAGAGTCAGACATCTGCAAGTTAAATGCTAGTATGGGTCACCACTTCGGGTGGGAGAAATGATCAGTGAGAATCTGGGAAAAGTGGCCTGGGGTTGAGGGAGTAAAGAATTTAAATGCATAATAAAATCCATTAGAAGTTGGTATGCTTTTGTTGTCACTGTGTACTGCTGACTCCATATAATGCCAGTGATGACGTGCTTACCCTCACCCACATGGGTAACCATTGCCACCACCACCCCATCTGCATACCATATCCAGAGGTATGTGAAACACAGGAGTCCACTAGCTTTAGCTCTGCAGTGTATGCACAGGAAATGTGGAAACCATTCTATTTCTATTCTTGTGACAACCCTAGAAATATTAATATGATGCTGACCAAAATCGAAAATTGGTCAGCATCTTAATTCTCCCCTCTCCACTCAAAAAATGTCTGTAATTCTTCAATTTCAGTCACATCCTCTCCCAAATTTTGAACTCCTGTTGTCGTATACTTCAGTTCTATCTTGGTTTTTCTAACCTTACAAGACATCATCATTGTCTTATGGAATCAATGTTAATTTGATTTGTCTTTGTCATCTTTGTTCTTCATTTCTTCTTGTATCTGAGACCAACCTCCTTTTTCTTTAGAATTTCCTTTAACAAAAACTAGTTACTCCATTATGTGGCAGAAAATTTCTCAAAAAGAACTGAAACGAGCCTGGTGATAAATTCACTAAGATTTTTATCTGAAAAATCTTTATTTCCTCCTCCTTTTGAAACAATATTTTTGCTGCATATGTAATTCTAGGTTCACAGTTGTTTTTTCTAGCACCTTTAAGATATATGTCAATGGTTTCTATTATTACTATAGAGAAGACAACTGTCAAGATAATTACCATTCTTTAAAGATCATCTATCCCCCCTGCTTGCTTTAAGATCTTCTCTTTTTCTTGGTGTTCTGCAACTTCATTTATGATATGCGTGGGTGTGGATTATTTTTCCCCAACACCCAATACTGAAAAGACTGTCCTTATCCACTGTATATTCTTGGTTCTTTTTTCATAAATCAATTGACCATACATGCATGGGTTTATTTCTGAGGTTTTAGAGATCTCTGTTCCATTTGATTACTAAAGCTTTGTAATATAGTTTGAGATGTGAATTTCTTTTTATCTCAGTTAAGATTCACCATGCTCCCTAAGTGTGTGGACAAGTGTCTTTCAACAATACTGAAAATATTGTCCAATATTATCTCTGCATCATTCTGTCTCTCCTCTTCTGGAACACCATATATAGGTACATTTGATTGTTGCATTCTATCTTCCAGATCTCTTGACCTCTCTTTCACATTTTCTATCTCTTTGTCTCTCTGTACTTATGCTCTAGCGTTTTTTTCAGGACTCTAATTCTCTCTTCAGTTGTATCTAATTAATTATTGAATCCTTACTTGTTTCTAGAAATTCCTTTTTAAAATAGACTGTCATTTTTATAGTTTGATTCTTAATTTATAATTTT
Source organism: Solenodon paradoxus (assembly GCA_004363575.1). NCBI lineage: Eukaryota > Metazoa > Chordata > Mammalia > Eulipotyphla > Solenodontidae > Solenodon > Solenodon paradoxus. The sequence continues at coordinate 203,008 of RJWH01002081.1, read as the reverse complement.
TACTTCTCTCTTCCTTAAACATATTAAAATATTCCTTTAATATTCTATGATTGATAATTCCACTGTCTGCAGTATTCGTGGGTCGAATTCTGCTATCGTTTCTGCCGGTTCAATACTCCTGTTGCCTTGCTTACTTATTTATGTTTTCATTTTTGAGCATGAGCTTAAATTTCTGAAAACTCTATCATGGAGAATTCTTTGAGGCCTGGGGAAGACATATCCCTCTAAGGGGTTGTGTATTTTGTCCTGCGAGGCACCTTGAGGACACTAACAATAGTATCACTTCAGTTGCATGAATTCATGTTATAGATCCTTGCAAAGGTTGACTTGTGGCTACAAATTCTCAGGGAGGTTTTTTTTCAGGGAGGTTTACATTCCATCCAGCTCCGAAGTTCAAGACAAGCAGTTATTTTTATTCCTCAGGTGACAGATTTATTTTTGCCCATTGCAGTAAATCACCTGTACACTGAGGTATGGCCATCTGAGGTGCCAAGCTTATGAAAGAGGTCCTATTAGACCCCTGCCTTGGGAAGGTTCTGGGCTTCACCTCCTGTCCCCTATGACTGAGGCCATAAGAAACAAAGGCTCAAAAATAACCCAGTTCAACAAGTGTCGGTGGAACAAAAACCAGCTTTGGGGGTTCTGCTTACTTTTGAGTCTCTGAAGATTCCTTAACAATATCATGACTCATAAGCACTTTTTTTTTTTATTGCTTTTATGTTGTCCAGCACATTTAGTTGTTTACATCAGTTGGATCAGTCAAGGGAGGTATTCTGCCACACTACAAGAAATGAAAGTCCACAGAGAAGCATGTGATGTAGAAATGATGAATGTTGTAAGAAATAGGAGTGAGGGAAGGCACAAGATTGCAGCTGGAGTGTGCCTGAAAGGTTCAGTAAGGACTAGCCAATGAAGGACCTTGAAGGTGGACTCTACCTTTGAATTTCATCCAGTAGGTAAGAGGTGCTTCCAAATTTGGATGACAAAATTCACAAAAGTTTTTCACATACTAACATTTTAGGATGTCATTATTGTTTCCATATATAGGAGCATTTCTCAGTCTAGCCAAGTTCCACCTGCTTCGAAATAATCTGATCAAAACGTGCAAATAGCCGGACCTTAGCCCAAACCTACTAAATTAGTGTTTCCAGGAAGGAAGGAGGGGCAGGGGGACATTCGGGCAATTCCCAAGATCCAGGACCCAGAATTTTAATAAGCTTTCAGCTTTCAGGTAAACCTTAAGCACACTAAACTCAGTGAACTTGTGAGTTAGAGCAGCATTTCTCAGACAGTTAATGAGATCACTAGCAGATTGGGAAATTATTTTTAATGAGATAGAACAGAGTAAAAACTCACAGTGTCTCTGAAGTAAAGATGAGTGTAGTTCCCCTAAACCTTTGTTTAGGTAGTGTAACATGCACACTTTGGGCTGAGTCAAGCTGTAAGATGCATCTCATGTGTTGAGGTCAAGAAACAGAGGAGCAGTGCCTTGGAGGACACCTTTTATATTGCTTTTAATCAGACTTTACCTGCAATTAAACTATTGCGAAGGAAAGTAAAACAGTATAATTTCCCCCTGAACAATCCAGCCCATAATGTGCTGGGACACACCAATGTTTGTACATAAATCAGTTCATTTTGGCACTTCCTGACTCAAAATAAAGTGATGAAAAAGCATCTCTATGAAAACCGCTATGGTTGGAAACATGCTGTTAATTGTCACCTATTCAAGAAATGTTTTGTTTTCCTCATGAGATTACAAAGCCTGTGTTCCAGCTCTCATTGCATCTCAGCAACCCTGTACGTTAAGGAGATGAAATACCACAGTCCTAGCACAACCACTGCAGACCGCGTAAGTCTCTTTGCTGTGCAGGATTTTGTTGTATTGAGTATTGCTCCCTTAATATTCATAGGTCACAGGCTGCAACCGCTTTAAAATCTAGATGGTCTTTTCTTTGCACTTGTACTTATTTTAATGAGGTATATATCTGTGGCCTAGTCTTCAAAAAACCTAACAGAACAAATACAGATCCATCCATTCAAGCATACACACAGCATCTTCAATATAGTTCACAGACTTCCATCAATCACATAATGGTTTTATTGCGTTTCTCTTTCCACATACCTCTGGTACTATTTTTACCTGTTTTCTTTAAAACAAATCATAAAGAATTTTCATAAAGAATACTTTATATCCCTTCTATAAATGAAAAACTAGTACCCCTTGCCAAAACAGACGGGAACTGAAAACATAAATGCTAGGGAAAGAGAACAAAGTTACCACTTTCAAGTTAAATTCTTTTACCTGCCAAGACACTGAACCTGAATGAAGCCTGTTCTCTGTTTAAAAAACAGTCTTGAATGTTTCTTGTCAAAGATCTACTGGGATCAAATAGAGTCCTTTCTATGATATTGTCAAACAGCCTGGAAAAAAGATTGGAAACAGGAACTTTCTTGATAGGAACTCCATTTTTTTTTCAGGCTGAATGTAGAACCATCTCCTGTTTCATTAGCATCTCAAACTCTGGCAGCCAGCAGCTGAGATCCATGGCTCTCAAACCGCAGCATGTGTCAGAATTACCCAGAGTTCTCTAAACACAGGGCCCCAGACCTTATCCTCAGTTTCCGCTTCAGCAGCCAAGGCCTGAGAATTTGTTTTTCTAATGCATTTCCAGGCGGGACTGATGCTTTTGGTGCAGACCACGTCGTGGGAATCACTGCACAGATAAATGTTAGACCTCTTTCAGAGCTCTGAGTGAGTTCCTCCTTCTCTGCCCTCTCTATCTACATTAAACTTCTAGTCACTGCTTGTCTATCATGCTGATTCCTGGTCTTTTCACCCAAACCAAACATTTTATTATTCTTTCACAAATTTATGCTTTAAAGCACGTTTTGTCTATCAAATAAAACACACTTATCAAGTAATAATTCATTTTCTCATGTTTTATTAATCAAAGACAAGGATAAGTGCCAATCAGAGTCTCCAGTCAGCATGGGGTAACTGGTGTTTCTATAGTGAGTTGATATAATTCTAGCCCAGAGCAAAGAAACCTGATGTTTTAGTTTAATTAGTCTGTGCATCTAATCTCTGATAAATATGAGCTCTTTTGGTTAGTCTTTTTGCAGTACTAAAAATAGCTCACAGTCCCCTCCCCCTCTCCTCTCCCCATTAGTGCTAAAGACTTAGGGGGCTGGGAAGCTCAGGTTGGTACCACCTGGCATCTATGCTTCATTTGGTAATTAGTCACTGATTTTTTTCTATTATTTTTCCTTAAGAGCATGAAGGAGCTACATTTGACTGTGTTACTATACAGTACCTTGCTCAGGGGTCCAGCATTAGCAATTGACAAAAAAAGAAAAAGAAAAGGAGGAAGGGAAGGAAAAAGAAAGGGAGGGAGGGAAGAAGGAAGGAAGGAAGGAGGGAAGGAAGAAAGGAAAGAATAGAAGAGAGGAAGAGAGTGAGGAAAGGGAGGGAGGGAGGAAAAGGAGGAAGGGAGGAAAGGGAGGAAGGGAGAAAAGGGAGGGAGAAATAGCTATTGGTGAAAAGGGAGGGAGAAATAGCTATTGGTTCATTTATATGCTTGAATACCTCACAATTGTATCCAGGACAGAGCAACATAATAAATGAATATTTGTAGTAGAACAGACCACTATTGTAAATAGGAGCATTAAACTCAAAAGTAACCCTGTAGGGGAGGAAATGAGTCAACAAAACAATTGCCTTTGCAGGGTTGGTAAAATAACTTGAAAGGAATGACTTACCTGATTACTGGGTTGCTCTCCCTGGAAGACATCTCCTGGAAGGCAGGTAAGGGGAAAATATTTGAAATCCGTCCCATTGAATCACAAACAGACAAACTGAGGATCTGGAGTGATGGTAAGATCTTAATGAATTAGAAATGCCTTTACGTTCCTCAGGGGTAAATGACTCTTCTTTGTCCAAAACTGCTAAAAGCTCCTGCCCCCACCAAGCCATCCCTGTGGTGAATACCACCACCCCATCACCACCTGATTCTGATCACATTTTATTCTCAATTCTCTCATTCACTGCACGTTGCACTGAAATTGTTATTGAAGCTTTCTCCGTGAGGGTTGGGATGGGGGATCATGTGTGTATGTTGTCTTCCTTCTCTACTCCAAGGAGTAACATTCTATTAGCCTGGGACAAAGACCTAAAACTTGATTATAAACTTCCTTATTTGATGACCTTGCTTGCAGCAGGCATCTCCTCTCAAAACGCTTTAACAAAACAGTAAGTTCTTATCCACTCCTTGGTGCCCCTTTTGCCCTTTACTAATGATGGGATGCCCAAGCACTACTGCTAGCACTGCCTTGGATAGTTTCACTAAGGAAATTTTTGACTACCGATGACTGGGAAAGAAAAGTGAAAAGCAAAGTTTAGGTTGTTTTACTTGTTTCAAAGACTTACTAGATTTGGCTAATTATAAACCTTATCAAAGCAAAAGATCTTATGGGTCCATGTGATTGTCTACCCCATCATTCATGCTTGATTGAGCAACATGGTCAAAATTCAAGGAACTCTTCCTCTAACGAAGTTCCTCTCTGGTCCGTTGCTATGGCAACTTTGGGCTGTCGTCCAAGATGACAGCAAATATATTAAATATTGCAGCAAATTCATTTTCTCCCTTCTTTAATGACCTCAGAACCAAAACTGCATTTGACAACATACAAGCTTAGAGGAGTATTGTGCCTGATCTTTTTTTTCCTTCCTTTGATATGGAAACTGATCATATTTACATTCTTTAGCAGAATGTTGTCCAGTTATCAGATATTGAAAAATACTGGGGGAACTTGGCCACATACATTTATCATCTCTTTTTCTGGAGACCTCATAAAATAACAGCGAAGAATAAAAAAGAAATATGCTCACATGCACAAAGAAAATAGGAAATTATACCACAGTAGGTAAGAGATTTCCATTCTTGTATTAGCACTTTTTAATTAGGATAAAATACATGTAACATAAAATTTACCATTTTAACTATATGCAAATACATAGTTCAGTGGGATCAACTACACTGACATTGCTGTGCAGCTATCGTCACGGTCTCCAGAATGTCTCCATCCTCCTAAACCCAAACTTTACCAATTAAGCAGTAACTCCTGATTCCTCTCTCCCCTCAGCCAATGGTAAACATTATTGTACTTTCTGTTTCTATGTATTGACTATTGTAGGTACCTTATGTAAGTGGAATCACAGTATTTGTCCTGGCTTATTTCACCTAGCATAAGGCCTTCAAGGTTAATCCACATTATAGCATATACCCTAATTTTATTCCTTTTTTTCCTCCCCTTCTAAATCACAGTCAATTTATTGGCATCTCTATAGAGACATAACTGACAGAAAATTATCCCTTTTATAAATAATTACTGATGTAAATTCACATATGCTATATTAATTTCAGGTTACAACACAATGAATCAGTATTTGTACATATTGCAAAATGATCATCACAATAAGTCTAATTAACATAGATCACCTTAAATGAAAAAGTTTTCTTTTTGTTGTGATGAGAAATTTTAAGATTTTCTTAGTGGCACACCCTGGTGGAATAACAGTTGGGTCCACCATCAGGCCAGGCATAGTCCACATGCATCCCAAGGACCTAGGTTCATGTCCTAAGGCCAGGGGTAGTGGTTGGGGACACACACCAGGATAAACAACTAAGTGAAATAAGTAGAATGTTTCTCTTCCTCCTCTCTCTGCCTGACTGCCTGCCTATTCACCTTCATTCCTGCCTGCACCTTTCCTTTAAAAAACAAAAATTTTCTCTTAGCAACTTTCAAATATGCAATAAAGTATTAAGTATAGTCACTGTGTTGTACAGTTTCATCCCTAAAACTTGGTTTTTTTAATAACTGGAAACTTGTATCTTTTGACCCCCTCTCTTATTTCAACCCTCCACCACCACATACATACATTGCTGGCAACCACCAATCTTTTCTATTCATCTATGGACTTGTTTGTTTGAATTCTTTTTTAGATTCCACATATAAATGAGGTCATACAATATTTCTCTTTCTCTGACTTGTTTCACTTCGTATAATACTCTCGAGGTCCATTACTATTGTCACAAATGGCAAGATTTCATTCTTTCTAATGGCTGAATAAGACATGACCATACTTACATAGTTCACAACTTCCTTATCTACCATCCATCAGTGTTTCCATATTTGGCAATTGTAAATCATGCTGCAATGAACATGGGGATGCATGTATCTTTTTGAGTTAATGTTTTTATTTTTTTAATCTTTCTTTTAAAGAAGCATTCATTTTTATTTTTGTTGTTCACACTAGTTGTTCCCCGCTACCCCCTGACCCAGGACTCAATCCCAGGGGTATGTGGCCTTCACTCCTTTGTAGATTGACCTAACTGCTACTCCACTAGAGCATGCCAATGTCTGTTTATTTTTTTAAGAGGGGAAGGGAGAGGAGGAAGAAGCATGGAAAAAAAGGAAGAAGGAAGGGAGAGGGAGTGGGACAGAGGGTAGGAATAAACATCTTTATTTAGCTGTTGCTCATTTTGCTTTTTTCACCCTGGTCCTAGGTTGAGAACCCAGGTCCTTGGGCTATATGTTGTCTGCACAACACTGTCTCAGTCACCTGAGCCACAAGGCTCTGTCAGTGTTTTTATTGTCTTTGAATAAATACCTAGAAGTGGAATTCCTGGATCATAGGGTAGTTCTTTTTTTAACTTTTTAAGGAATCTCTGTAATGTTTTCCACAGAGGCTGTACCAATTCATATTCCCACCAACAGTGTACAAGTGTTCCCTTTTCTCCACAGGCTCACCAACCCTTGTTATTTCTTGTCTTTTTAAAGATAGCCCCTCTATCAGGTGTGAAGCAATATCTCACTGTTACACTGTTATTTTGATTTGTATTTCCCTAGTGATTAATGATGCTGAACATCTTTTCATGCCCCTATGGGCCATCTATATATCTTCTTTGGAAAAGTGTGTTTTCAGATCTTCTGCCCATTTTTTAATCATATTGTGTGGATTTCTTTTTTGCTATTGAGTTGTGTGAATTATTTATGTATTTTGGAGATTAGTCCCTTATCAGATATATGGTTAACACATATTTTCTCCCACTTGGTGAGCTATCTTTTCATTTCATTTCATTTCATTTTTATTTCATTGATCATTTTGCTGTGAGGAAGTTTTTCTAGCAGATATAGTCCCAGTTGTTTATTTTTGCTTTTGTTGCTTTTGTTTTTGGTATCATATTAAAAAAATAATTACCAAGACCTGTATCAAGGAGCTTTACTGTCTACGTTTTCTTCCAGCAATTTTTTTGTTTTCAGGTCTTATAGGCAAGTCTTTAATGCCTTTTAAATTAATTTTTGTCTATAGAGAAAGATAATCATTGAACGTAATTGTCCAATTTCCCCAGAATTTCATTACTTTTTGAGGCTGAATGATATTCCATTGTATCGATATACTATATACTGCTTAACCATTCATCTATCAATGGTCATATTGGTTGTTTACAGTTCTTGGTTATTTGAATAATGCTGCCATGAAGACTGGTATATAAATATTTGTTCAAGTACTTGTTATTAAAATTTTTGGGTACATACTAAGAAGTGGAATTGCTGGATTAAATGATAATTCTATACTTAACTTTTTAAGGGAACATTGGGCTGTCTTCCACTGCAGCTGTACCATTTTACATTAACACCAACAACTGCAAAAGTCCAATTTCTCCACATCTTCCCCAACACTTGTCTCATATATATATATATATATATATATATATATATGGATATACATACATATAAATACCTAATGAATGTTAAATGGCATGATTTTACTTGTACTTCACTAATGATTAGTTATGTTAAAGAGCTTTTCATGTGCTTTTGTTCAGTTTATTATGAAAAAGTGGAAAGCAAATTTTGTCCTTTTCTGTACCATCATGTTGGATGACTTAACTGTTCCTTGCCATGTCTTCTCACAAGACTTTTAGGATCAATCAATTCCTGGTCAAGAAACAAATGCACAATCATCCCATTCCCCAGTGAATTTGAATGAAAACTGGTAACTGCAAAAGGAGACATTGGAGAAGAACTAAGCTGGGTCTATAAGGAATCGTGTATGATTCCTTTATTTAAGCTGAATCAAATTTGCTAGCCTATTGCCATATGACATGGAAAACAGATGATGACTATCTGGAAATTGGGATATATTTTAATGGAAATGATTTTTCCTCATTGTATCTGCACTATTAGATGTGGAACCTTTTTAAAAAAAGAAAAAAGAAAAAAGGTGAAAAGCAAAAGGAGTAGTAACCATCTTACCAGAGCAAGGGAAAATTACATATAAGAAGCAAACAGATTTGCCCCACAAAAGCTCTGCAAGATCCAGGCCATGATGAAGGGATGCACCAAGGTGAGGACTGGGGCTGAAAACACTACCCCAACCATCAGATAATTACTCTTCACCAAGCAGGAGACTGGAGGCTTAATCCCCGGGGCATTCTGAGCTGATGAGGTCCTAGATACCAGTGCAGCTGACACAGGAGGCAGCAGGAATGAGGTAAGGTCTGGAAATGGGTAGACTTAGTACAAGTTCATCCAGAGCAGTGGAAGCCCCAGTTCTCTTTATTATGATCCCCAAACACAAACAACATGTGTTTGGGGTTTTTTTTAGGCATGAGTGAATTCTTTTCATAAAAAACTGAATTGACCCCTAGGGAAAGAAAACCACAGAGAGAGAGAGAGACAGTTGGGGTTCCTCTGACAAAGCATCAAGGCCAATACCCAAACTCCAACAGTGAGGACCCCTACTTGATAAGTTCTGCCTCTGCACACAGGGCTTCTAATTAGGCTTTGTGACTTACTCCAAAACATGACATGATAACTAAGTATGACCAGATATTTAAGTAAAGCATCTATCACAAAAGGCCCAGAAAGGAAGGGAGGGAGGGAGGGAGGGGGAGAGAGACAGAGAGACAGAGAGAGAGAGAGAGAGAGAGAGAGAGAGAGAGAGAGAGAGAGCGCCCGAGCGCGGGCACATGAGTAAAGGTGCCAGACATGCATCCCCAGCCCCCATCTCATTACTGTTGATCAGAGACCTCAAGGCAGATCAAGAGAAGAACCACCCCCTGAGCCACAGGGAACTGAGAATTGGTTACACCAGTAAGTTTGAGGTGCTTTGTTATGCAGTTAAAGATAACAGAGACACTCACCTTGATGCTGCTCTACTTGAAACTCTTTGACTCCATAGCCAAATTTCCACAACCTTCACAAACTGTGTGGCTTCAAGTAGTTACCTAATCTCTGGGCATCGTTGTTCCCATGTGTAAAGTGGAAGCACGAACAGTACCTTCCTCAAAGATTTGCTGTGAACACTAAGAGACAATATACATAAGACACTTGGAATATCTTCTCCTCCTTAGCCCTCTCCTCCATCATCATCATCAATCATCATCATCATCATCCATCATCATCATTATCATCAACACCATCTTGCCTGCCTCTCTCCAGCTTCCTCCCCAGCCACCCCCATGTGTACTCTGGGGGTACACATACTAAAGTACAGTCATATTAAAATACATTTTTTTTCCCAACATACCACACATCACAGCTCTACCTTTGTACATTCCATTCCTCTGCCTGGAGTGTCCTTCAACCACTTGCTTGTCTGGAAAAATGCCATGTTCTTCCATGAAGCCTTTGTGGATCTCTGCGGTCGGCATGCTGTCTGCCCCTGTGGTCTCCTTGTCTCTGGGGAAGCTTCCAATACTTGGCCTGTCTGTCTCCCCAACTAGACTCAGGAAATAGCCCATGCTCGATTCATGTGCCAGCAAAGCATGCTCTGAATACATGTTCCTAGAAGGGAAGGAGTTGGCTTTTAGAAGTGGTTCTAAACAGAAGCGGGGGATGGGGAAGGGAACAATTTTGTCCTCAGAGGATACTTGGCAATGCCTGGAAATATTTCTGGTTGTCACATAAATAGGGGTGCACTACTACTATCTAGCAGGTAAAAGCACAAAGATACTGCAAATACAGGATAGTTCCCCGTGACAAGGCACTGTCCAGCCCCCGAAAGTCATTAGTGCTAAGGTTGAGAAACCCTGTTTTAGAAATCATCACATACATTCTAGAGCCCCAGTTGGCTGAATGTACGTTCACTACAAAGCCTGGAAGCATATCCCCACCTGGTCCCAGCACAGCCCTCTTTTCGGCACCTCTGGGTGCTGGGTACTAAGCCCAGGTGAGGATTTCTGTCACCTTTCTTCCTGCTCACTGTGAGCCTGACCAAGGTCCTTCCCTCTCCGGGTCCTATTTTCTGCATCCTATGGTCCCTTACAGTGCTGACAGCCATTCTGTGATTCTACAATTGTAGGTGGGTGCCTGCTGTTTCTTTCTTGGCTAAAAGATGTCAGTGCTGCACAGACTCTCTCATAGGCCAAAATAGAAAAGATCCAGATAGGCTGACCTGAAAGCTTGCGTTACCTCTGGATTGCAGGAATGTGAGTGAACACTGGTGCCTGAGATGCAACCCCGCCACTCCTACCCCCAACCTCCAGCAGGATGGTCCTTGAATGGTCATATTCCGTTCTAACGTGAAGCAGCCAGCCATTGTGTCTTTGCTGAGGGCCAAGCTGTGAAATCTGCCCCTTTGTCCCCAGGATAAGAGCAGCAAGAAGTCTCGCCCTTCAGAAGGCTAATTTCTGCAAGAGAAGAATCCTACAGAGGTGCAGTGAGCACAGCTGAACCTGGGCTCTCAGGCTCAATTTGGTTGCTCTTAATTGACATTGAGAAGAAGTAGAGCAATGTCCTGGTAAAAAGTCACAAATACCCTGAGTGTGAGGCCCAATTTTGTCACTGAACCACTGTGTGATCCTGGGAAAATGACTTAGCTTGTCTAAGCTTCAGCACTGAAACAGGAATAATAATAAAACGTCTACACCACAGAGGTGTTCTGTGGCTTAACTGAGATAATTAAGTCATAGATTTAGCATACTGCATAGCATAAATCGCACATCAGTGTCAGTTATTATTATGGAAGGATGTTATGGGGTGAGTGAACCGATGAGGAGCAGGATGAATCAAACTGAACTTCTTGCATAAGCTTCCAAATCCAAGGAGGGCACTGGTGGGCTATAATACTGAGAGTTAATACCTTTAGAGCTCATCTCCTGGTTTACAACTATTTTAGCTACTTTACCAATATTAACTTAACTCTCATAAAGAGCCTATGTGATACTTTATTATTCCTATTTTATAGATGGGAAAATCAAGCACAGAGGTTCACTAACTGCCAAAGATACCACTGGTAAGGGGAAGACAAGGGTTTAGCTCCTGGGTCCTTAGTAGGCACATACAGTCCCTGGATGATTCCAGAAAAAAGGTAAGAAATAGGTGTGAGGACTCGCCCAGCCTGCAGCAAACCCCTGCTCTGCTCCCAAATACCATGTCTACTCGCCAAATAGCAGAGCCATAACTGTCCAGCAGGAAAGCAGTTAGCTCTGCCCTACAAGTCCAGCATGGGATGGCATCTGCAAAGGGTTTAGAAGTGACTGCCCGGGTGTGGGCTAAGGAATACCATGCAGGGAAGGAGGAGGCAAATGAGAGTTGGAGATTTGGGACACCGCCCCAGCACCCCCTGGAGACCATCGGTGACTCTGGGCCCAGAGAAATACTTTCTCAGAGCTTAATTTCTCACCTAAAACAAGAGCTTACTTAGACAGGGTCAAAATCCCTGCTGGCGCTGGAAGGCTCGAGGTTCTCCACTGGCTGCGGCTGGGGCCCTGGTCGGATCCTATTCCGGAGAAAGAGTGCCACCCAGCGGGTCATTCCAAGAAGGTCCTGGAGCCTGGGCGGAGACTAGCAAGCCTGCATCCGGTGCAGTTCTGCCCACATTTAGCAGACTGGTCCAAGGATAGTTCCTTCAACTCGGAATCTCAGAATTCTGACCAGTAAAATTAGAGTCCTCCCCCTAAAACAACAGTGATTATTTTTATAATAATACTTCCTACACACACATTTTCTAACCATGTTATTTTGAAATAGTAATGAACTATAAACCACCATGAACAATAAATTTTAGAAGTAATATATTTTTTCTGGGGGCTCTGATGTCATAACATTATATCTATCTTTTTTTAGTTTTCTTCCCTTTTGGGGGTTTTTTTAAAATTTTTTATTGTAAGAATGCTCAACATGAGATCTACTTTTTTAATAGATTAAGTATATAATTCAGTATTGTTAACTATAGTTTTTACATTTGCAGTAAATTTCTAGTATTCATTCATCTCGCATAACTGAAACTTTATATCCATCAATTTATCTAACATTTTTGAGTGTTTATGACATGATAGGCCCTGTTCTAATAATACGTAAATTAACTAAATTCTCCAAGTAACCATGTGAGAAAGACCGCACAACCATTACATTAAGCCACGAAAGACTACACCAATTAGAAAAGTCTATAACAATGATACCTGTAAGGTGATTAACAAATGATAACTATGAATCCATACAACCTCCCATGAAATTGATGCTGTTATCCACATTTCACAGTAAAGGAGTCGAAAGGCCAATCAGTCAACAAATACACATCCACTGTGTGCCCAGCCCTGCGCTCGACCATGGGATGCACACAAGCCAAGGACTTGGGGTCTACATTCCTGTGAAGTTCTCTAATTCAGCAGGAAATGGGCATACAAGGAGATGCCCACAAGATAAGTATGTTCTATGCAAAAATCCAGGGGCTATAAGACTTTCACTTGGTCTAGGAAGAGAGAGATATGATTTTGACAAATCATTATATCCAGAATTGAAGTGCTCCCAAGCTTTGTATGTCATCTCCGTCTTGAGACCCAGGTCACTGTTTACACATCTGTTTGTCCACCCTAACTTCCGCTTTAGCATGTGTGCTCCTTAAGCAGGTACTGCTCCTAATCCCATCCTTACATACACACCCAGTAGAGGGGCTGGCATGTGTGTTGATTGTGGAATACATCTGTATCCAGCAAAAGCCCTATCCTCTGGCATGGCCAAATGCCCTCCTTCCTTTCTGTCCTTCCAGGCACCCACAGGGCAAAACAGTGGCTCCTTGGCCCCAGTCCCGCCATCATTCTGCAACCCAGAGAACTTACACTCGTGGTAACTGTTCCAAGTATAATGGAATGAAATGCTGGGTGTAGGAAGGCAGTAGTCAAAAGTTTTCAGACACTTACTTTCTGACACATTCTATCCTGATTCTTAGATTTCCTAAGAAGCCTGGAGTAAGAAAGGAAGCAGTGAGCTGGGAGAGAAATCCGGCAGCCTGGCCCAGCGCTCTCAAACCTAAACTCACCATGTTCTGCTTGCTCCAACTCTCTCCTCCAAGCTTCAGTGAGTGGACAGAGTCTGGCCAGATCTGGTCACTGGTTATCTTATTCAATAGCCCATGTATTTATTTAAAGCCACTTTTCTCTGTGCCCTGGTCTTCCCCAACTTCCTCCTCTTTGCTTACATTTTTTTCACTCAATCAATCTTTCATTCATTCATTCAGCAAACATTTTCTAGGTACTTCCAGGATACCTGAGTGACACAGACCAATCAGAAAGGTCCCTGCCTTTGAGAAGCTGGGGAATGGAGATGGTGACACAACAAAGGATTGCTGTTTGTCATTGCCCATCTCCCAGCCCCTCCCAGCCAGGGCACCAAACTTCTGGAGGGAGCTTAACCTCTGAACACAAAAGCCATTCAGGGGCCATGGGGCTGAAAATGCTGAGAGTATGAAATCACTTTAAGGAGGTGATGGTAGCAAGCCTGGTAACTGTGACTACACATAACTCAACAGTTGGGTGGTGGAGGTGCCCAGGTACCCACCAGATAGCTAGATACTCAGGTGGCATTTAGTCAACCAATACTGAGCTATATTTAAGAAAAATATTGAAAGGGGCCTTTAAAGTCTATCACATATTACTTGAAGACATTTAGAAACTCCTATTCGAGTTATATAAAGAGTCTCTCTTTATTAAAACAAAATGTATGTCAATGGTCAAAATTGCCAAGACAAAAAAAAAAGCCTACACAGATGGCATCTTCAGCAAAATAAAAATATGTCCCTGGCATGCCCTGGTGGCCTAGCAGATTAAACCAGGCACAGTCCACATACATCCCAAGGTCTCCAGTTCAAGACCTGGTTCTCAGAAAACAACCACTGATGAACAACTGAATAAAATAAAGTGTGTCTTCCTCTCTCTTCCTGCCTGCCTGTCTGCCTGCCTGTCTGTTTTCATTCCTGTCTGTTCCTTTCCTTTAAAAAAAAAAAAAAGTCCCAAACAGAGAGAACAGGAAAACCTCAAGGGCGGATGTAAAATTGAAAACAACCTAAATATCCATTAATGTGAGACCAAACAAATTAGAATATTCACAAATCAGGATCTGGCACACACTCAGGCACTAAGCCAGCGTCTGGGGCACTGACTAAAGTCCAAGAGCTTGGGTTTACAACCTAGGACTAGGGGGAACAATCAAAACTAAAAAGTACTTCCTCGTTTTCTTCTTCCTTCTTTCCTTCTTTCCTTAAAAAAAGAATTGCTCTTTCCTCCTCTCCCTTCCTTAAAAAATAAAGACAATCAGCATCCAGCAAAATCCCATTATCACATCATATACATATATCCACTGAAGAATGTCTGAAGGGCTATTCAATGAAATGTTAACAGTAGTGGAATTTCACTGGCTTTTTGATGGAACTTTAAGAGATTTTTACACTCTTACATTTATCTGTGTGTGTGGATAGCTAGCTTAAAATAAGCATTTACAAAATCAATTTTAAAAGTGTATAAAGTAATATTTACTTTGAAAAAAAAAAAAAACAGCCAGAAGAGCACTGAAATACTTCCAAAGCCACATGATAAAGAGGTAGAAAGAAGACTGTGGTCCAGGGAAAGCTATCTAAAGTAGATTTTTCTATGAACATTTAACAAAAATTGTTTTGTTTTGTTTTGTTTTTTTAAAGGAAAGGTACATGCAGGAATGAAGGCAAGCTGCAGGCAGGCAGCAGAGAGAGAAGAAACATTTATTTATTTAATTTGGTTGTTCATCTTGGCTGTTCCCCCAGGCCGAGGTCTTGAACCTGGGTCCTTGGGATGTATGGAGACTGTGTCCAGTGGCCTTATCCACTAGGCCACCAGGGTACACCAACAGAAGTTATTAACACTGAGAGACTATCACTAAATTTAACTCAGTAAGCAGATTTTGGGGTCCTCTTAGAATGTTTTTAAAAACTAGAACACCATCTACTTGGCACATAATAGGTACTCGGCAAATGTTGGTTGCACGATCAGTGAATAATCATGTTGGCAGACTACAGGAACCTTGTATCTTTATCTCCAATCCCTTCAAATTCAAATGAATGGCATTGGCTCACATGATGAATTTCCTAGGCCTCATTTCCTTTTATTTACAGGGTCAGCGCTAACTCCAAAATGTGTAGCCAGGTTCAGCTTAAAGGCAGCAATCTAGTTGGGGATTTCACTTGGAGGCCTGTCTTGAAACTGTGTTTGAAAAATACCTTAAATAAGACTGAGATGACACCAACTATCCATTTCAAAGGAAGCAGAGACTGATGGAAATGATGGAGAACTGTAATCTTCCTCAAGTGACCCTGTGGCTCTACAAAAGGACAGAGCTAGTGGACTAGAACACAGAATGTGGTCAACATTCCTGACCTGGCCTCTCTCCACTCCAGCCAAACCCCACAGCCCATTAGTCATGTAAAAGCTTTCCCCACTCTTTCAAAGGGATTAGAAACCAGGACCCTTGAGCCTCCATGGGTGGCCCCCGATGAACGGCAAATCTAGGTACTTCTATCCCTGTATGTGGTCCCCTCCCACATTGACTGGTTTGGTCATATGGTTTGCTTTGGCCACGGGAACACTAACACATGTGAGGCAAGCCGAGATTAGATAGGCACTTGTACACTGGGGTTTTCCTCTTGGAATGCTCTTCCGGGACCCACTTATTACCTGAGAAGATTGGGCAAGACAAACCAGTGCTGAGAAATCATGTCAGGAGATCGGCACAGCCATCCTTGTGTCCTGACTGGGCAGTCACATGAGGGACTGCTGGTGGGATCAGCAGAGTAATGGCCTGGTCAAATCACAGAATGATGAGAAATAACAAAAGTACTGTGTTAAGCCACCAAGTTTAGCGGTGGCTCCTTAGGCAGCAGTAAATAACTAAAATAACCTGATTCCCACTTCCCTATTAACACCATGCTGAACCTCAACCACTATACCCCTCCCCAAGGCTGACTCTACTCCACCCACATTGGCCTCCTTGTTCTTCCTCAAACACACTCATGGTCTTTCCATGTGTTCCATTTCCCCCAGAAAATCAAACGGTTCATTCACTCATGCCCTTAGAAGTCTATTTGCATGTCCCCTTCCCAACGAAGTCTCCCATTACCAGTCATTAACAATTATAACTGTGTTCCCTGTCAGGTCCTGTCCTCTTTCCATTTACTCCCTTGCATAAATCCACTTTTAACAGAACTTCTGCTTTATGTATTTTATTGCATATCTCCATTCCTTAGAATGCAACTCCTTGAAAGCAGGGATTTTTGTCTGTCTTGTTCACTGCTGCACCTGTTGAACCTGCACTGCTGAGCCTGCTGTTCCAGTGCCTGGAACAAAAACTGCCAAGAGCAGGCATGCCATAAAGAGTGTTGAATGAATGAACGATGAGTGAAGGAATGAAAGAAAATACAGGATGATGTGATGCTCAGCACAAAAAATAATGCTATAGGAGTATACAAGAATACTGAGAAGAAATATCTCACCCCGGTAGTAGAAATTAAGCAGGCAAGGGGTGCAAAGATATTCAGGGTAGAGAGACAAAGTAAAGATACAAAGTAAGGCAAAGAGCAGGAGAGAAAAATGTTCTCTGCAATGAAAGAGATCTAACACTGCCAAGTTTCTGTCTTACTACAGCGCCCCACAGGCTCTGCACAGCCTGTCCCTCCTCTCCTGCAGCTGATGGTCAATGATCCCCACCTCCAAGTCCAGTCTTGCTCCCGGCTCCTGGGACAACCTGACCTGAGACCAACATAGAGGCCCCAGCACCCCTCTAGGGAAAACCTCAAGTCACCCTTCCTCTGGACAGGGGCTGGGGATTGGGGCCCGGTTGGGATGAATGGCCAGTTTCTAGTCTCATTCTCAGTACCTGGAGCCTTGTCTTAGCATATTCCCAGCCCTTTTGGACTCCTGACCTCCACTTTTATCCACAAAAACCCAACACACTAAGGAGATGTATTGGCTTGCACAATTACTCCAACAATTACTCCAGTGGTAGGCTGGCCTTAAGCATAGGATTTAAATGATGCCACGATAGGATTTCTCAGCTCTATCTTCAGCAAGGCTGCTTCATTCATCTTCAGGTTCCTTAAAGACCCACCACGCTGTCAGCTGCTTCCACTTTCACCTCAGGGTGTCAAACTAGTTGCAGAGACTCCAACTCAAACTTCTCTCAGTCTTAAGTACCAACTCTGTGAAGAGGGTATCTGCCTCTCTCCCAAGAATCCCAGGAAAGCTCAGCTGCATTTCACTGGCCATGGCTGGGGTATGTGCCCAACCCTAAACCAATCACTGTCGTCCACCCTGCAGCCCCCAAAAGGAATTTGATCAGTTGACTGACCAGGTAGGGATGATGTGATCCAGGCCTGGCTTGAGAGTGGAGTCTCACAGAGATCACATGGCTGAGAGCAGAAAACATAAAACCCTGTTGGAACCTGAAGGAAGGAAAATGGTTCCTGGAAGGACAGGCAATATGTCTTACTCAAAGCTGAATTACGTAAGCCTGACCTCTAGTAACTCTGCCAAAGTGACTGAAGAATGTTTTACACCTTCTGTCACCTTAAATAAAATTCAAAAATAGATTAATCCTCTTTATGATAAAAGGAAAATCTAAGACACACAATATAGACTTAAATCATTGAAACATATGGGGACCTAAATGATTATAATGCTTTTTCAACACAATTTGCTTTCAAGGGAAAAAAAAATGTGTAATGCTATTAATATACACCTTTGAAAAAACAAGATGAAATCAGGGAAGGCAAAATAGAGATAGATGATTTAAATCATGTCTATTAGCACAAACTCATTTCAAGAGATTGCAAAGGCTGCCTAAATTCCTCTCTGGTAATGCAATTTTACTCTGTCAAATATTTCATGAAAATGGGTCACTGGCTAGAGCCCAAAACATTTTTTTAATGTATCAGTGTGTCCCATATGATTTTTTTAAGCTGGATTTTCAAATTGAACCAATATTTTCATTCAGCTAGAGGAATCTATTAGATATGTTTGTTTAGAAGCCAGCTCTTCCATGCTTTTTCTAAAAATATTAAAGAAACATTTAATTTAATCATTGTTCTGCCCCACAACTACTTGCTGTTAAGCATCTTAAGACAGAAAAGGGGGTTGGAGGAAGGTTTATTTCTTCTAAAGCCTGAGAAACTGGGACTTCCCTACATTTTGGAGCACAAAGGCCTATTATTCAAAGAAAGCGGCCAGGGAGGCAGGGTGATTCAATTTTGGAAGCCACTGTGTATTTCTTCCTTTCTCCTGCCAAATCAAGGCTCGCCCCAGTCCCAAGTGGACTGCAGTGGGGCAGTCCTCTCTGGAAAAGTGAAAGCAGTCGAGGAAAAAGAAAAAGCAGTCAGTCAGGAAGCCTAGGGAGCACTCATTATATTTGAATAGAGCCAGTGAAAGGGGCCTCACAGAGCAGCCTGGGTGGGGCCTCTCCATTCAGCCACCATTGTAAATTCCATCTGTGTGCTATCACTCTCTGACCCAGAAGACGGAAATGTTTCAACCATAAATTTTCCTAGGACCTTGCCTGGCCACAAAACCATTTCCTCTGAAGTTCACTGGCTCCTTGGAGATTTGGTAAAGGTTTAAGATGGTTTTTCCTGTGATTCCTTCTCCCCAGTCACTTCAGGGTCTCCTCTCCATCTCCCAATTTTTCTTCCAGAAACTGGGTTCTCTATGAAGCAAAATGAAACTGGGCTGGTTATGAGGAAAATCAGAAGCTCTCCTGTGCTTATACAGGAAGCTTAAAATGTCAGGCTGATTGATGCTAATCAAGTGTCAAACAGTAGTACCTTAACTGTGCTTGAATAAGTCTCAGATACTGAGGGTGTAAGAACAGAAAACAGAAATGATGGAGAACATTAGTTCTCACGCTCTAGCATGAATCAGAATGACCTGGAAGAGTTTTTGATTCAGTATTTATGGGGTGGGGTCTGAGTGTGTGCATTTCTCACAAGTGCCCAGTGGTGCTAATGCTGCTGGTTGCAGGACCATACTTTGAGAACGTGGGAAGTGGCTGTACCAGGCCTCAGTCATCAAGTAGGACATGGATCTCTTCAAAGGCTCAACAGCATTTAAATGCAGACTCAGTAAACATATTCTGGTGCCTATCTACAGACAGGTTAAATGCTTTCTGTAATAATGGCTCTCAATTTACCACACAGTTGTAAACAAAAATTGATAATAATTGTACAATTCAACTTCACTGTTAACCCTTATTTGACCAGAGTGGCAAAAACGAAAACCTCAGTTAATTTGAAGTCTTCCTCTCCCTTTGGGGCGCTGCTTCTAGGTTCTGGGTGTTTATGAAGAATTGTGGGGGGCAGACATGGGTAGGGGGGTTCATTCTGACCATGCTATAATCTATCCATATAGCTGTCAGTTGAAATGGCCATCATCTTGTCTGGTCTGTGGGCCTCAATCTTCGCTAATCATTAGTGTCAAGTCACTCATTCCCGGCTGCATTATCCCTTCCATCCCAGCAGTGGGAATCCAGAATCCACTGGGAATCCACAATCAGCTGGCTTACTACCTAGTCATGTCCTTTCTGCTCCCCAAGGCTCTGTCCAGAAAGCAGGGTACATGGGGTCCCTCTCTCTCTGGAACTGGCTGCATCTCTGTTTTCATCACAACCCCTCTGTCTCTCCTTCCCACTCCACCTCCACTCCTCTGCCCAGAACAGTGGAATCTTTGCCAGTCTGAGGGAGAATCTGTCTTCTCCAATCCCTTGATCTAATTTATTTTAGCCATGTCTACTGCTCTCAATGTTCCCCTAAGGGCTTTATTTTAGGCTTTTAAAAACTAAAGCCAGAATGATTCCTATTTGATTTTTCTGCTCTGACATTTCCTTTTCTGAGTCAATGAGCTCACAATGGCCTAGCTGTTTAACTGGGGAAAAATAATTAATTTAAAATACACACACATATGCTAACATCTTAGAATTAATATCCTGCAATATCTACGTTCTGTTTTATCTTCAAGGCAATTTTATAAGCTAGATGTTATTGTTCACTTTTTACTTATGAGAAAATTGGAGCTCAGAGAAAATAAGTATCTTGTCAAAAGTGGCAAGTGCCAGATTTTGAACTCAGGGCTCCTGGTTCTGAATCCAAGATTAATTCCATTGTACCTCAGTTTGTCTAGTCCAAAGTGCTGGTCAGTGAATGTGTTTTGAGAAATTACTTGACCAAAAAAATACTATAGAATGGGTGGCGACAAGAGTAGTAAAATGAGCCAAGAGACAAAATGCAAGGGAGTAAGGAGTCAAGAGGCCCAAAGTAAAGGCCACAAATCAGAGCAATCAATTCCTAACTATGAGAGAGAGAGGTTAGGAGTCTGGAAAACTAAGGCCAAAACCAAAGTGTTCTATTCCCCTCAATTCCTATGCAGGCGAAGAATCAGAAATGTAGTCACAGAAGTTTATCAAGGCAGCAGCACTCAAGACCTAGACCTTCAACTCCAAGAGGGTATGTTTGCCCTTGAGGCTATGCTCCTGGGAAACTCAGGGCCTAAAGTTAAACAGGAACATGATAGTAAGAGGGAGGATGAAACTGAGTCAAAAGCCAGGACAGGAATGGTAGAACAGAGATTGGAGGTCTGCAGGGTGAAAAGCACATCACTGTGCAAGGGAAACCTGTTGCTTGTCTAACATGCCTTCTTCTGATAACAAAGCCCATCACAACCTTCTGAAAGACAAATTTCCCCAACCTTAGTTCATGACTTCAGGAGGGACTGACTGCCTACTAGCCATACCAGGATTTCAACACACAATGACTGGCTCCAGGTATGTGACCCAATTGTGATCTGAATATTTGTGCCCTTCCCCTGCCTCAATTCATATGTTGAAATCCCAGCCCACAAAGAGGATAGTAATTAGCATGTGAGGCCTTTCGGAGTTGACTGGTCTTATAAAAGAGACCTCACCGATCTGTCCCTTCCACCATGAGAAGACACAGTGAAATGGCCGGGAAGTGAGACCTCACCAACCACCATACCAAATCTGCCAGCTCCATGATCTTGGATTTGCAGGTTGGTGAGAACGTCTGCGTGTTCCAAATAGGTCAGGTTTTTATGGTTTAGGTGAAATAAAAGGGAAGCATACTCACAAGAGGGAAGGGATTTTCCAGGAACCAAGTGGGCAGTTCCCAAATTAGTGTTACACCCCTTGTCAATCCCTATATAAGTTTTGGGTTTTTTTTTTTTAACTTTTTTTTTTTTTTTAAAGGAAAGGTACAGTCAGGAATGAAGGTAGTAGTAGGCAAGCAGGCAGGAAGAAGCACTTTATTTATTTTTTCATTTAGTTGTTCACACTGGTTACCTCCCTGCAGACCAGGACTCAAACCCAAAGCCTGCGTCTTTCGGAGTCAATTGACTTAACCGCTGCTCCACCAGGGCATGCTTATATAAGAATTTTGAAGGCAAGATGGCATCAGCTGCATGATTGAGTATGTTAATGAATTATAATTGCATTATAATTAGTTAAAATTCACTCAAGGTCAAGTGGTCTACCTATAATAAGACAACTGGGTTACCTAGAAGCAAGTGTAAAGCTCATCCAGGAAGCTGTGAAACTCATCTAGGCTGTCAGCGCTGGGTAGCCTGTCACATAGGGTCCTTCCATCCCTAACGGGGTGAAGATACAAAGGCAGGCCAGAAGGGAAAGAAGCTAACAGCCAAAAAACATTCACCAAGGCCATATTCCAGTCATGATAAACTCATCCCCTTCAACTTTTCAATTAAGTGAACAAAAAAACTCCCTTGGGGTTACCTGTCATTTTCAGAAAGTGGTCTTGCTAATCTACTGTGCATAAAATTTTGTGTTGAATAATGAAAATATGGACAGAAGCAGTAAAGAAGGTACATACTGTTTTGTGGAATTCCACAAGGAATAGCCATATACATGCTACCTCTCAGCTTTTTCTGCTAAAGGTCCTATCTCTGGGTCTAGCCAAACCTCTAACTGACTTAAGTCAAGGTGTCTTGAAGATCTAATGAAGGCAGAGCAGTTAAGATTTCAGAAAGTTCAGAGTATGTATGGTACTAATAAAATATACTCCAAATCTTAATTATTCATGGTGCCATAGGAAGCCCACAAGGAGAATGTTGTAAAGATATTATCTATGTCCAATACATGCTTAACACTGGGTGCTTTTTAAATATGTCCACAAATTACTTGATTGCCTTCCTTTACAAAGTGGAGTCCAATTTACTAACCCTTGAAAATGAGTCAGAATTAGCAACCATGAAATAGAATATCTAAGAAATAGAATTAGTGGATGGGATGCACCCTGATTTCCACCCACTCTCTTCAGATTCTAGCTTTCAGAACCAAGGTATCACATTTTGAGGAAGCCCAAGTCACATGGAGAGGACACATGAGGATGTTGAGACAACAACCCAAATAGATCCTCAGCCAACAAGCAGAATCAACTACCAGACAAATGAGTGAGTGAAGAAGACTTCAGATGACTCCACACCAGCCTTCAGGTCTTCCAACTGAATATGCCCTCGGGCATGGGGGGAGCAGGTGCTGCCATGCCGCTGCTGTGCCCTTTAATTTCTTTTGTTTTCTTTTTTTTTTTTTTTGTATGTTTCCCCAATGGGGATGTTTACTTTTATTTTTTTAAAAAGGTAGGTAAGTAAGAAGGACGAAGGCAGGCAGGCAGGCAGCAGGCAGGAAGAAAAGACAAAAGAAGAAGAACTTTATTTACTTATTCATTTTTGTTGTCCCCCCTGGCCCTGGGCTACAAACCCAGATTGAATGTGGATTGCATGCCCCAAGCATAGGTCTAACAACTGAGTCACCAGAATATGCATATTTTAATTTAAAAAATATTTATTGAGATAACTTTGATCTACTAAATAATATAACCCCATATGTGCAGGTTCATCATTCATCAAATATATAACACACCACACCCACCACCAAATTACCAAAAGTACTTCACCACCACACGTTCTCCGATCTCTCATCCACTTCCCTGATGGTAACCGTATTTCAACTGTCAATGTCCAAGGGTTGGTTTTTGTTCTGTCTGTTAATTTGCTTTTTATCTCAGTATACTCCACATATGAATGAGATCATTCAGTATTTGTCTTTCTCCTTTGACTCAGCTCACTTAGCATAATCACCTCTAGTTCCATCCATGTTGCACAAATGACACAATTTCATCATTTTTAGGGATGTGTAGATTTCCACTGTGTATATATGCCACATCTTTTTTTGATCCATTTATGGGAAGATGAGCATTTAGCATCCAATTCTTGACTATTGGAAATAATACTGCAATAAACATGGGGGTGCATATGCATCAGTGAATTCGTGTTTTGGGTAAACATCCAGATGTGGGATGATGGGATCATATGGGATTTATATTTTTAATTTGAGTAACCTCCGTATTTCTTTCCATAAAGGCTGTACAAATTTACATTCCCACCAACATATATAAGGGTTTCCTTTTCTCCACATCCTTGCTAAAATGTGTTATTTCCACTCTTGAATAATAGCCATTCTCACAGGTGTGAGGTGCTATCTCATTGCTTTGATTTGCATTTCCCTAATAACCGGAGAGCAGTACATCTTTCCATGTGCCTGTCGATCATCCATATGCCCTCTTTGGAGATCTACCCAACTCCTGTGCCCCTTTTTTGATTAGGTTGTTTGTTTCTCTGCTGTTGAGTTTTATGAGTTTGTGATACATTTTGGACATTAAGCCCTTTTCAGATGCAGGATGTGCAAATATTTTCTTCCAGTTAGTAGGATGTCTTTTTGATAATAGTTTGTTTTGACGTGCAGAAGTTTTATTGTTTGACGCAGTCCCATTTATTTTTGCTTTTGTTTCCCTTGCTGTTGGAGTTGAGTCCCCCAAGACCTCTCTAAGGCTGATATTGTGGAACATATTGCCTGTGTTTTCTTCTATTTTATGGTTTCTGATCTTCCATCTGAGTCTCTAATACATATTGATTTAATGTTTTTAAAGGAAAGGTGCAGGCAGGAATGAAGGCAAGTAAGCAAGCAGGCAGGGAGAAGAAGCAGTAATTTTTAATTTTATTTTTATTTAGTTGTTCACATTGGTTACCCACTGCCCCTGAGATTCAAACTAGGGTCCTAGGGATTATGTGGACTGTGCCCAGTAGGAGGCAGCCAATCTAACAACTACTCCACTAGGATACGCCTTGAATTAGTTTTTGTGTATGGTGTTAGAGAGTAGCCTAAATTCATTCTTTTGCACGTGGCTGTCCAGTTTTTCCAACACCATTTGTTGAAAAGACTTCTTTCTCTTCTGTATGCTCTTGGCTCTTTTGTCATAAATTAACTGACCATATATGTGACTCTATTTCTGGTGATTCAGTTCTGTTACACTGATCTGTGTCTCTGCTTTCACTCCAGTACCATTTAGCTTTTGATCACTATCATTTTATAGTGTAGCTCAAGATCTGGGCATGTGATTCCTCCACTTTTGTTCTTTTTTCTCATGAATACGTTAGCTATTTGGGGTTTTTTGTGATTCCAAACAAATTTAATTTTTTTTCTATATCCTTGAAAAATGAAGTGGAATTTTGATGGAGACTATCCGAATTCTTGACCTATAAAAATTGTGAGAGCTCATAAATGATTTTTAGTATTTTTAAGACACTTTGTTTTGGGGTAGTTTGTCACACAGTAATAAATAACTAATACAGAATCCAAGAACAAAATAGCAAATGATTAAAGCTCAAATTCTAACTCCAGTCAACTGATAGTTGTCTGGAGAAAGTTGTATAGTGGTCAAGCAGGAAAGAGAAGATGGAATTAAATTAGTGACATCTACCATGAGCACAGAAATGAGAAGTAAAAGCACTTGTTATCAGACAACCCCAGCCTAAAACGATTAATTACAGACCCAGTTAAAAATGTTCAAAGCAGGATATGAAGAAAAAGATAGGTAGGAGGTGTAGCCAAAAAAAGCACTGGATTTGGAGGTAAAGTACAAGGGTTCAAATCTCAGCTACTTACCTGCTGGGAACTTAGGCAAGTCATTTCATTTCTCTGGGTCTCATTTTCCTCATCTGCAAAAATGGAAAGTATTGTTGTGAGGGTTAAAGTAAATGATATCCATGATATGAATGACCGTCAGTCCTCAACAATGGAAGTCTGGTGGGAGTCTAGGCTGAAACGAAACAAATTCAGGGTGTGTGGAATGGATATGAGAGTGATTTGATTTTCAGTAACAGCATTAAGTAATATCATTCAAGTCCTTCCTAAAGCTTTACTTCCCAAAGTATATTCTGAAACTCGTGGTATGTTGAATGTCATTAGTATGTTTTGTAAAACACTGGTTATGTGAGATCTTAATGGGCTCTATACATATAAAAAGTTTACTAATCTACCAAATGACTCAGCAATCTCATTTCTGGGTATTCTTCAGGAAGTGAAAATGTATGTTCACACAAAAACCTGTACGTGAATATTTATAGTAACCCTATTCATAATCACCAAGGACTAGAAATAATCCAAATATCTTTCAACAGGATAAACAAAGTGTGGTGCATCCATCCCTTGGATTACTACTCAGAAAAAAAAAAAAAGACCTGTTGATACATGCAACAGTGTGGCTGAGTCTCAAAGGTATCAGTGCCAGTGTCAAAGGTCCGAGTATATCATTCAGTTTTTTTTTTTATATTCTTATAAAAAAGAAAACAATATTGGTAGAGAACAGAGCAGTGTTGTCAGGGGTTGGGAAAGTAGGGGTTTATGGTTGTAAAGGAATAAAACAAGGGAGATTTGTATGTGAGAAAACTATTCTATATCCTGATTGTGGTGGTAGTTGCATAAATCTGTAAATGTGTGAAATTCCATAGAACTGTACACACAAAAGTTCATTTTATTGTGTATTATTTTAAAAGAAGAGTTCACTTATATTTGGGGAATTTGAGGTTAAAGGGAAACAGGGTGATTTACAATAGGACTTAGTCTTTAACATGCTTTAATCATGTATTTAATTACAAGTGAGCATCTGTCATTCTCAAAAACTACAAGAGACTATGCAGTATATCCCTAACTTATCTAAAGAATCCTTGCTTTCTCAGAGTAGCTTGGGAGCCTGGTGTTTCATAAATTCATTTTCATAAATTCAGATCTGGTAACATGTATGGGCCAATTCCTTGATATCTGGGATCCAGGGAAGACAAAGTGGCAATTTGTGAGTTAGTTAATGGTAAGTTAATTCTGTGGTCTCATGCCCTATTGAGTGCCAGGATGAGGCAGGACAAAGAATTAAAAAAAAAAAAAAAAAGGCCTAACAGATAAGGCCGTTAGATGTAGCCCACACACATCCCAAGGATCCAGGTTCAAGACCCAGGCCAGAGAGAACAACAAATATGAACAACTAGATAAAATATTCTCTTCCTCTCTTCCTGCCTGCCTGCCTACTTGCCTTCATTCCTGCCTGCATCTTTGCTTTAAAAAAAAAAAAAAAAAAAAAGGGTAAAAGGTTTATTTATGATTTTAAAAGATTTTATATATATACACATATACACACACATAACTACAAATGCATATCATTATCTCCCCCCATTCATATGTACATATGCATTAGAAAAAAGTCTAAATTCTATGTGAATTATACCAAAAGGCTAACAGTGACTAAATCTCTGGGTAGTACGATACCAGGTAATTTGATTTCAAGGAATGTGAATTAATAGTGAAACAACAAACAAAAATAAATAAGAATTTAAAATAAGGAAATTAAAAAAGCAAAATTAGCTACCATTCATTTGAATGCCTACCATGTGCCAGGTGCTATGCCAAGCGCTTCCCATATATTACCTCTATAATTTAATCCTCACAACTTGTGTAAGCGGCACTATTATTAGTATTCCCACTTTAAAGATAAAGAAATGAGAGTCTGCCCAAGTAGTTGATGGGGGTTGAATGTGGAATACAATAATGAAAGCATGTGTGAAGAGGCCCAGCTACTGTCATAACACCCCACATTAGGGACAGTTGGCTCAGATGGCAACTACCTAAGACTCCAAATCTAGACATGACTGCCCTTCTCAGTACAAAATATCCTAATAATTCTCCACTAGAAAATTAACCATGTGGTAGATTATAAAACCTTGGCCACAATAATTTAGAATGTCTCCTTTTTTTAATTAAAGGAAAGATGTAGGCAGGAATGAAGAAGCACAGGCGAGAAGGAAGAAGCATTTTATTTATTTTATTTAGTTATTCATCTTGGTTGTTCCCACTAGCCCAGGACACGAACCTGGGTCCCTGGGATGTATGTGGACTGTGCCGAGCTGCTACTCCACCAGGGCATGCCTGGGGTTTCTTCTTACAAGAGAAAGATTCCCTATTTCTCCAATAGGAGTTGATCTTAAGGCTTGCACTGACTGATAAAATATTGTAGAAGTGACACTACGCACATTTCAGAGGCTTTACAGATTCCACCTTCATCCTCTCAGAACTCTAAGACCACCACTGCATGAAAAAGCCCAAAATGAAATAAAATACCACATGGAGAGAAAAATCCAATAATTCCTGCTATACCAAATGAGCCCAGCCCAATAAATATAGACATGAGTGAGCCCATGCAAAACCAACAGAAAAACTATCCAGCAAACCCATAAACTTATGAAAAGTAATGAATTGTTAGTTTCAGTCACTAAATGGTGGGATGATTTGTTATGAAGCATTCCCTAATTGATACAGCTTGAATTTACAAAGCCAAGAGAGGATGTCTTTGAGTTCGATGCCTGTGTTGGGCATGCTACAAAGAAATACTAAAGAAACAGAACGTGATTGAAAAAAAAAAAAGCTTTTGAGTGAGGTTCTCTTGCACTGTTTTCCCTAATAATATAGATCAAACTAAAACTCAACGCTGAGAGTGATTATAGATCTCACTCTCTTCCAAACAAGAACAAAGGTTTCTTCTTCTCAAAACAGAACTATGTACAAATGAACAGGTACCAGCAAGAAAGTGTAGAAAAGAATGTCAAGCAAGAGACAATGGTAGGAGAGCTCTTTGTATGTGAAAACAAGGAATTGTTTGAACAGGAAAATGTGTGTCTGAAACCAATTAATTTCTTCTCTTGCTTTTACAGCACGTTAGGCTTTTCTTCCAAGATTTATTGAGTCATGAGACATATTATCTGTGGCAGGCTGAGTTTCAATTAAAGACAGAAGGGTCATTTACCTATGACTAAATGCTTTTTCAATAATAACAGACTCATGAGCAAAAGGAATTGCTGTGGGAAGATATGACAAATTGTTACTATAGCTTTCGTTTTAATTCAGACACAAATGGCTATAATCCAGAAAATCATATTAGCGTAAAACATGATATGGAACCCACTGCTAACATCAGGAAGTGTTTCTTGCAT
This sequence comes from Solenodon paradoxus, assembly GCA_004363575.1. Lineage (NCBI taxonomy): Eukaryota > Metazoa > Chordata > Mammalia > Eulipotyphla > Solenodontidae > Solenodon > Solenodon paradoxus. Next base: position 174,305 of record RJWH01002081.1, on the reverse strand, counting down.
GTGGGTAACTCCCTATCAAAATCAGCAACCGTGATAACAGGGGAAAATGCCCTTGCTTCTTGACTTACTTCTCTTGACCGGATGACTTACCATATTTTGTTTTACGAAATACGAGAATGCTATCACAAGATTAATCAATTGTTTAAATTATAGTCTGTTTCAGAATACTTTTTATTGTTCTTAGAAAAGAAGAACGTAAAAAACAGTAATAAAACCATCAGACGAACAGGCACAAAGCTATATGATTCATTAAAAGCAACACAACACAATACTGCAGTGGTGTTTGGGGTTGGGTGATAATCTTTTTCAGAAGAAAGTATCTCGTGGGGCAAAAGAATAGAGATGGAAACCTGGACTCTCACGGCAGGTCACTTTGCAGTCCTTACTCTTTTAAATGCTGTACTCCCAGCCTATCCTTCCTCTCCGTTTCTCATATTTCTTGGCCTTTTCCCTTTGTTGATTTCAATCACTTGGCCCCTTCTAATTCCTCCTTTCCTTGAACCTTAGTCCTCTCTTTTCTGCCTTACCTGATACACAAAGAATGTAAGTGCTCCTCATATGACAGCCCTGAATTTCTCCAATGTTAGCACAAAGAAAGAATTCTCTCTCAGACAGGGTCTGGTTACCTCGCCATTTCCCATGCCCTTCTTTTCTCAGAGACACAAGTCAGTTAGTGTCTCTGTCTCTGTCTCTGTCTCTCTCTCTCTCTCTCTCTCTCTCTCTCTCTCTCTCTCCCTCTCT
>RJWH01002081.1:0-173464 GCA_004363575.1 Solenodon paradoxus | reverse complement strand
TCATCTTGGTTGTTCCCCTGGCCCCAAGAAGCGAACCCAGGTCCTTGGGATACATATGGACTGCACCCAACCCCTACTCCACCAGGGTACACCCATAAGCAACTTTTAAATGGCACTTTGAACATTTCCATATAGTGGTAACAGACATAGCTTCTAACATACAAAAGTGGAAACTAAACTCGGATCAACAATTACTGAGTGTCTGCCACCTGCCACACCTCATGCTGGGAACAGAGATCTATATAAAGCTTAAGCTCTGCCGTCAAGGAGAAAACATTGCAGAAATTATGAAGAAATGAAAAGGATAACAACTGTTTCATGGAAAACCTGGCAAACATCACTTGAGTAACACCAGCTGGAAAAATTCTTAAGACCCTGAGCTTCTTTTTCCTCATTTTTAATATGGGTACAATGCTTAATAATACTTGGTTTATAGGACGATCACTATAGTGGTTCAAATGAGAATATATATATTGACTGCAATGTGCAGCTGAATTTCAACTCCATTCAATCAGCATTTATTCAAAGCTACCTTGGGTCAGGTCCTGTGCTGAAAAGACTGGAAATAAAATCTATAATCCTTGGAACTAAAGCACCCAGGTCTTATATGAGAGATGAAATTATGCAGCCAAGGGTCTGAGGAATAGAGAAAGAAGGAAGAGGGCATCAGGAATCAGAAACAGAGTAGGTAGTCAAGTAACTATCTCTCATTAAGGTCTGTCTACACACCAACACAACATTAGGCACTTTGAAGACAATACTCTCAATAAATGAAGACCGGATAAAGGGTTACCCTTCTCAAAACTGAATATCCTATTAATTTAGAGAGTTTGGCTTTGGTGGCTGCCAGCTCTCTAATCATACAGAGATTAAAATTTGATTTTCCAGTTGGAAGGGGAAAAGCACTGAAGAAGAAAATGTTGGGTTCTCATCCTGCTTTGTTACTGTGTGGCTCTACGGATCGTCCCCTGATCCTCGGTTTCCTCATCTGAAAAACCAAAATTTTATACCAGCTGAACTTGCAGGTTGTCAGGGTAATGGACATGTAAAGGCTTTCAAGTCTGTCAAGTGCTCCTAAGGAGCTCAAGCTGAAAACTCACTCACCTACAGGGACCTGAGAGGTGACATAACTGAGCAAAGCAGGCCTGTGGGGAGTCTACCAATGGTTGTTATCAGCTGGCTAGTACTGCATAACAAATCACCTTATAACTTAGTGGTTTACACCAAAAACAGTATATTGTTTTTTTTCTGTTTTATAGGTTTTTCTGGGTAGTTTTTCTGATGTTTTTTTGCCTGAGTTCACGCATATGGCTACATTCATTTGGAATGTTGGCTGGGAGCTAGGTTCACTGGGATAGCAAACAACTACTCCTTGTTGGTTTGTTAAACACTGCCATCTAGGAAAGTGGACCCCTTGTTTCCAACCAATTTTTCTTGAAAAAAAAAAATCAAAAGATTTGTCTGTGTATATGTATAAACATGTATGTGTATAACTACCTGATTTTAAAATGTTAACCGGTGCATCCCCGTGGAGTAGCAATTTGGTCAGCCGCCTTCCGCTGGTACAGTCCACATACATCCCAAGGATCCTGGTTCACATCCCAAGGCCAGGGGAACAACCAAAATGAACAACTGAATAAAATAAAGTGCTTCTTCCTCCGCTCTCTTCCTGCCTGCCTGCCTGCCTGCCTCTGCTTGCCTTCATTCCTGCCTGTACCTTTCCTTTAAAATAAATAATAAAATAAAATAAATATTAACTAACTTTTTTAAATGGAAAGCATTGTATGACCTACAAAAGACATTTATAGAGTAGATTTAAGATTGGGGTCACCACTGGTAACCTCCATGTAAAGTAATATTTTCAGCTGACCTTTACTTTTGTGTCCATTCTACTAGGTTTTCCTAAGTCACTAGGGACCATAGTAGATTCACCTGTGTTTTTTTCCATATCCTGGTCCTCTTGATCAATAATTCTCAAGGTGTGGTCCACAGATCAACAGTAGCAATATTATCTAAGAATTCATGAGAAATTCATATTCCTAGGCTCCATCCAGACCTACTGATTCAGACACTGAGAGTGGAGCCCAGGACCTGTATCTCATAAGCCTTGTAGGTGACTCTTATACACATTAGCAAACCACTGTTCTCCATACCTGGGAAAAGAAAGACAGAGGGATCTATCGACTACCTTGCAGACGTAGAGAGATTCTCTCCCTTGAGCAGCACCAGGAAAATCGCAGGCTTCCATTTTTCACAAGACAAGATCACAATGAGCCAGATTGTGTGATACAGACCAAAAGGGCCATGGGGGACCTCAGTGCCTTCTGATCAGGAAAACTTCACAACTAGTTCCCACTCCCTGCTGTGCAGTGGAATCACAGCAAAAACTGATGCCAGGGTCCACCCCCAAAGATTCAGATTCAAATGGCTGAGGTACAGCCTAGCCTTCATGACTTTTAAATGCTCTGCAAGTAATTCTACTTTACAATCATCAGACTTCACTTGGAGTCCGAAACAAGGGAAAAATGAAACCGGTGACTATCGCTGTAATTGAGAAAGCACTGGGGGATTAGGAGACAGGGAAATTCTTACTTTTTAAATCTACTCTTTTATAATGGGAACTTCTTCCATGTCTTCCACCCTTCAATTTCCAACAAATTACCTTTCCAGTCACTTCCACAGAGCACACTGCTCAGGAATTAATGAAATTCAGTGCTTTTAGGACTTGTCTTTGGAAAGTGCATTTTCCTTAAGCATACTTTAGAGAAGGGAAGGAGGGAAGGAAAGAGGAAGATAGGTAGAATGTAAACATACAAAACAGGAGGGTCATATTCTAAGCTCAAAGAGGCAGAAAAAGTCTAATCTTAAATAGTTCTAGAGAAGTAAATGGGAGTGATCTATAGTCAGTGTTCTCCAGAGAAATAGAACAAACAGGAGATCTATATGAGATAACTTATAAAAAGAAAGATCTTACAAGGAACTGGCTGATTGGCACCCCCTGGTGGAGCAGCACTTTGGTCATGTGCCTTTGGCCAGCACAGTCCACACACATCCCAAGGTCCCTGGTTTGCATCCTGGAGGCCGACATGAACAACCAAGATGAACAATGAAATAAAAAAAAATAAAGTGCTTCTTCCTCCTCTCTCTCTTGTCTGCCTGTCTTTGTTTACCTTCATTCCTGCCAATACCTTTCTTTAAAAATTAATTAATTAATCAAATTTAAGAAAAAAGGAATTGGCTCATGTGATTTGAAGACTGACAGTTTCCAGGATCTACACAGTAAGTCTGCAAGCTGGAGACCCAGAAGAACTGAAAGTGTAGATCTGGTCTGAAGGCCAGAAGGCTCATGATTCAGGAAAACTGATGTTTCAGTTTGAGTGCAAAGACAGGAAAAAGTTGATGTCCCCATTCAAAGGCAGCGAGTAAGAGAATTTCTCTCTTATTTGCAGAAGGGTGAGCCTTTCTATTTTATTCTGCCCTTTAACTGACTGGATGAGTTTCACTCACTTTAAATAGAACAATCTGCTTTACTCAGTCTACTGATTTAAATGTTAATATTGTTCAAAAGAACCCCCACAGAAACATTCAGAATAATGTTTGAACAAATAGTAGGGCACCGCATGGCCCACTCAAGTTGATATACAAAATTAATTATCAGAGGATTATGAACTTAAATCTGTGGACTAGCACTTCTGAAAGGTGGTTATGAAGACCTAGCCCAAGGAAATACTCCGCTAAAAAAGTTCCTATGAAAATATGCCTTGAAAAACACCACATAATAATGCAGATTATTCTATCAAAGCTGTATATCATCTTACAGGAGAGAAACATCAGTAAATGGGGACCCAAGCCAGCAAAACTAAGGAATCTATGACACATGGTTAACATATAATCTAACTGCAGGTAAACTAAACTGGGAGAGGTACAGACAATGGATTGAACTAGTTATCTTCCACTGAAGTCTTGTGATGGGCCTGAAAAGCTAGAAGACCCCTGTATGCACTACACTATCTGCAGTCACCAGTGATTGCAAATACCTAACTTTCCCCATTGGTGCCCGCCTCAGTGAGGGAAGTAGATGCAGCAGGTCTCCCACTTCCTGGATTGGTGTCTCTCAATAATAAACCTAATTTCCTTTCATCAATATCTCTCTTCTTGAGTAACAGTCTTTTCTGGGCAAAGGGCAGCAGACCTGGATCCATTAACAGTAACTTTGCTAATCTACTATTTCCCTGGCATTTGATTACAGAATCTGCTTTTTACTTAAAGTCTACTAACTTCCCATGGAACTAAAATTTCACATAATACTCTTTGGGAAAAGTTAATCCATGCCATAAGAAGATAATACAGATTTAAATCCTGGAAATGGACAAGAGCACAGAATTTAGCATGATATATTTGGCAGTAGTGTCCAATAATATTAAAGGAAATATAAAGGAAAGCCTAGAAGCAGGGAGTCTAATAGAAAGCTACAATCAATGACTGTGGTTAGAGGTTTACACAGGGTGGGAATGATGGGGAGGGGAGGAGAAAGGATGAGATATTTTATGGAAAAGTTCTTGCATATATGAATTTTAAATAGGAAAGAGTAATAGATAACGCTAAAGCTTGGATCTTGGTAAGTAAAAGAATAGCCACTAATGGAAAAAACTGAAAAGAAAGACTGGTTCATGGACAAAAATACAGTTATGTTCAGTTTCCAACATGTTGGGTTTGGAGAAATTCAGTTTCCACCATGTTAGAGAGGTCTATAAGAAACAATAGTTTGGGGAATTATGAAACTTGCATGAGAAGCATCAAAATTATAGATCAATTTGGGAATCATCAACATAGAGCTGGAAGCTAAGCCATAAGGGTGCCCTCTCACTCACCTCCCCATTCACCTGCCAGGCTAATTCCTTCTCTTTGAAAGGGGCTTTGTTTTGAGGGACCTGCTTCCTAAACCAGTTCCAGGTCCTCTTGATAAGCCTCACAAAGAAGCATTGAGTTATATTCATTCCTGAGCACAGCTCTGGGCTCTGAGTTGGTAACCAAGCACCACCAACAGGTAGTTTCAGGAAATAAGCCCTAAAGGAAGCGCTTGAGATAGGCAAGAATTACCTGTGGAATGTCACACATTTGAAGCACAGGTCAACTGTGGACAGAAATATTATGCCCTCCTTATTACAGGTCAATGGTGCCCTCTACTACAGAGCCTCATAACTGTGAAGGCACCCAGACAGCAGTATGTTTTAAACAAACTTCACATACCTTAAAAAAACAAAAAGTTTGTAAACTTCTAGATGCTTACATGCCTGATGATATGTTTGAGTATGGTCAACCAATTCAGTAAGTACTTACAAAATACCTACTGTGTGCTTCAACTTGAAATGACCTAAGGTCTTTTCCCTTTTACTTCAGAGTCTCACATTGGAATCTAGACAGCAACCCTTTCAAGCTGCATGATTGTGACCTTGGGAGTGTCGGGAGGGGGACACTGATATCCTCACCTAGTAAAAAAATGGGATAAAATCCCTCATTCATTTATCTATGTGTTCATGCCTACATTCATTCATTCAACAAACACTTTTGAGCTCCTACCTTGTATCTTTGATGATACTAAATGCTGAGTATTCTCAAAGTAGTGAAAGAAGCAGATGTGGGAAAGGGAAGTTTTCCTTGGCCTTTTTTAGGGTTCCTGGCTGGACCTGAAAATTAAACTGACAAAGACAGATTAACAGGAGTAAAGAACACAAATCTATTTAATGTAAATTTTATGTGACACATGAATCTTCAAAAAGAAAAGAAGACCCACAGAAACAGTCAGTATTGTTGTGCTGGGTTTGATGGGGAGTTAACAGTTGTGGAGGAACATAGCAGGTTAAGGAGTAGACACTTAGCAAGACCTGGCTATTAGGATTCTTCTCAGGATCCCTCTGTCTTCAGAAGCAGGAAGCTCCTTCCCTCTGGGTACAGGAGGCACTTCTCACAGGAGGGTTTCCTAATCTCACTCTCAAGAAAGAAGGGAAGGGGGTCAAGTGCCCTTCCTGCTCTGCCATGTTCTCAAATGCCTTCAACTTATACTAGTTAGTATGCCAATGTGCCATAGTTTGGGGTAGGGCACCTGAGCCCCATTACAGGCATGATTCCTGAAGCATTAGAGCCCACATCTTACCAGGTCATTAGGAAAATCAAATGAGATCGTATTTGCCGATTACAAGTTACAGCAGTTCATATAGGATATGCCTCTTTGGCACACGCCTTAATTTTGAACTAAAGACAATTGAAAACCAGAAGACTGAGGGAAGCTCCCCATTGGGTCCTCTTTCCCAACAGCCTACCTAAAACTAGAGCATAAATTTCCCCCTTTTATAAAGGAAATTTCCATTTGTAAAGACATCTCTGTACAAGGAAAAATAATGGATTTTATCAATAGACTCTTATCTGAAAACAACTCAACTTTACCATACATATATTTCCTCCCCTCCCATTCCCATAACTTTCCTCCTGACATAGAAGGCCGAAGTGCCTTTTCCCTTTTCTAGCCTCAGATGGAATAGCATGAGTAATTTGGCATCTCCTTGAGTCTCATTCTTTGTGAAACTTCCTTCCATATGTAATTAAAACAGGGTGGGGTTTTTTTTCTCGTTATTCTATCTTTTATCAATTTATTCATACTTAGTCAGTGAATCTAGAAAGGTAGAGGAAAAAGTATTTTCCTCTCCTATAGAGCAGGAGACAACAATTCAAGTACCCATTGTAGAAGCTACTTTAAATCCAACAGAGCCATCATGTCTCCCACTGCCATGCTGAGAATTCTCTGTGAGTTTCTGAGTGAAGTCAGGCTCAGTAATTCCCTGTTCTTCGCCTTACTGATGACTATAAGAGAAACAGGAGATCATCTTCTGATTGATATAAGAGCCCTCACACTACAGCCCTATGTATGAACACTCTTGTCAACCAATCATAGAGACAATTGAGCTTAACAACCAATCAAAAAAAGCTTCAAAACTAGTGACCCAGGCTCAGATCACTTCCCTCCTTGACCCTTTAAAAATTCCCTACTCTGGAGTGCAAACTGGTGCAACCCTTTTGGAAAACAGTATGGAGACTCCTCAAAAAGTTGAATATGAAAATTCCATATGATCCTGCCACACCACTTCTGGGTGTTACACAAAAGATACAAAAACACTAATTTGCAGAGATTTAGGCACCCCCATGTTTATTGCAGCCCTATTCACAACAACTAAGAACTGGAAACTACCTAAGTGCCCAACATGAGATGAATGGATAAAGAAGATGTGATACACACATATACATACACACACACACAATGGAATATAATACAGCCATCAGAAGAGATGAAACCCTGTCATTTTAATCAACATGAATGGAATCAGAAGGGGTTATGCTAAATGAAATAATCCAAAAGAAGAAAAATAGATACCAGATGATCTCGTAGGTGAAATATGAATATAAAAACACAAAGGAACAGAGAAACAAAACAACCCTTGGACATCTGCAATAAAACTGAGGTTACCAATAGGGAATGGGATTGGGAAGCAGGGGTGGGGCAGGTGGTAGCGGAGCCTAATGGTGAAGAACACTTGATTTGGTGAAGGGCAGGTGTGTTGACATAACAGGAATAGGGAAACTGCACATATAGGGCACCTACACATACAAGTTATCTTAATGTGTAAAATCAAAGTTGCTACAATTTTAAACATAAAAATCCCCTCCCCACTCTGGTGTGCAGCAGTGGTTTGGTCAATCACCTCCAAAGGAACAAGTTCAAGTCCCAGACTGCCAGGGGGAAGTAACCAATATAAATAACTAAATAAAATAAAAGATGCTTCTTCCTCCTCTCGTCTGCCTACCTGCCTACTCACCTGCATTCCTGCCTGCACCTTTCCTTTAAAAAAAACAAATTATCAAATTCCCTACTCAGTTCATCCTGGTGGATCAGGTGGTAAGCCCAGGCCTGGGATGAAATTCACCCAAGGAATGAGTAGTGAGGGACACCAAAAATGAACAACTAAATAAGTAAAATACTTCCTTCTCCTCTCTCTTCCTTCCTGCTTCATTCATCTAAAAACAAACAACAAACACTGCCTATTCCCTCCGCCTGATGGAATGTACCTTGGTTATGAACGTGGATACTGATCCCAATTCTCAAAGAAACACTTTCTTGACTACATTACAAACCGATTATTTCTCAGGCAACACTATGCAGCCAGCATGAACGTGTGCAGCGCAGAGCAGGCGGTAGTCTGGAGGCCCCTCCCACAAAGGCCAGTGGCACACTCAGCGATTGTTTCCAAGAGATGGACGCAGGACCACTGTACCCAGATCTTCCTGTTTTAAAGAACTGCAGGAAATCTGGACATGAAATATAGCAATTTTTAGATGTTGGCAACTAATTCCAAATCCTGGGGAGACCAAATACATCTGACCTAGGGGCTGCCTATTTGCAGTTTTCAGTTACAGATGAACCCCGAGAAGACAGGGCACTCAGAAAACTCCTAGTTTTCACTACCCTCTGAAGCATTATGCAGGAAGACTAACAAACCTTCCAGTAAAATCCTGACTTCATTTCAACTTAGTCTCGGTCAAGGAAACAGGAACCTGGTGTGACAGGATCATTATCACCAGAGGGAAGGACCACCTCACTCTGGTCATCAGCTTGCATTATATAAACAAATCTAACGCCTCACTATGAGGAAACAATGACCATGCACCAACAGGGCAGCAAGACACAGCAGTTCAGGAACCAAATTGTGCTGATGGGACTTAAAGGGCCAATCACAGATGACAAAGAACATTCAGTCAGCACTTTCAGATGACATTTTCCCAGTGTGATACTGCTTTCATGTTTCCTATTTTGTTTATAGATTTAATATCTGGCACTAGTCTTCTAAAGAGCTCACAATTTCCCACTGTTTTCCTTCCCTCTTCTCCTTCAGAGCAGGGCAGATGGAAAACCAAATAATAAACAATGGCAGATGTAAAAAGAGAAAAATTTATATTGCTTCACCTCGGGGCCCCAAATGAAGCGGGTCCACAGAACTAATAACAAAGCCATCTTATTTCTTCCAGAAGAGTCTAAGCACTGCTGGTTCTGACAATCACCTTCTTTTATAAAACCTCATCATTATAACTCTGTGCTAGAGACCCACACATACCCTCTCGATATGTTTATTTTATTCAGTCACTTAAGGGTAACTGAGTATTCTGTGAATCAGAGATGACCTGAAAGATCAAGTCATCCAGAAGGCCACCAGAGGCTCCTGAAAGACCACATCTGAGAGTTTTCTAACCTGTTAAGGAAGGTTGGGGACAATGAAATTGGTATCCAGCTCCACTCCTTGGGGCGCAGGGGATCAAGAGAAGAGATGCTGTACTCGGTTCACAGTCAGAACACACTACAACTCTGTATGATGGATAGGGGAGTTCCTTAAAAAGGTTGATGTTGGAGGAAACAATAAGGTCACTAAGAGAAAATCATCATGGATAAAAGGGTCTGGTAGGGTAGATGTCTTAACTCGGACTAACAAAACAAGATACCATAGACTAGATAGGGGCCTTAATTTTATTTTCTCACGGTTCTAGAGGCTGGAAGTCTGAACCCAGCATGTCTGGGTTCTGGTGAGGACACTCTTCCTGGCTTGCAGATGGTCACTTCTCACAGTATCCTCACATGGCAGCGAGAAAGAGAGTGAGGAAAGCAGGGGAGTGGGGTGGGAAATAGCATAACGGGGAAGAGGGGAAGGGGTATCTTCCTCTTCTTACAAGACCACAGTCATATCATATAAGGGCCCTACCCTAATGACTTCATTTACTTCAATTACCACCTGAAGAATCTCTCTGGATACCACTACATTAAGGGTTGGAGTTTCAACATATGAACTGAATCTATAGAATAGGCTAGATAAAGCAGCACAGTATATAGGTCGAAGGTAAAAAGGTCCCTAGAACCTCCAGTCAAATGCTCTGCTCTGAGAAAGAGAAGCATAAAGAAGAGAATTGTGTCATTAGGGTTCAGAGCTCTGCTATAGGGCCCTCCTCTAAAACCACTACTCATGAGAAGGAAAATGTTTCCCATCTACGGAAGGACAGGCAAGAACAGGGGAGATGGGTGTTCAAGATCAGAGCGGCTGGGAGAATAGGGGCCAAACAGGTCAGCAGCCACACAGGCTGAAGTCCAGGGGCAGCATGCAGATAGGCATCAAGAGGAGGTTGGCAGACTACTTGGCCAACAAGTGATCCAAAGGAGGCACACGGTAGAGCAAAAGACAGCACAAGCAGTAGACTCCAAATAGAAAGGCTGCAGCTCTGATTATATGTGAAAACATTCTCTCCTTCCCTTCCTCCTACTGCTACCCCCTCCCTCACCCATTCCCAAAGAGAATCACTGGAGAGAAGACTCCTAGGAAAAGTCTAGTCTCTGCTATTCACAAATTAAAGGATGGTTGTAAATGTCGCATTCATATTCACAGTGGGTAAGGCCGAAGAATATCTGCTCAATCCAAGTTCTCCTACCATCCTACAACACACAACTCAAACTGCTAGAAAATTCAAGTACAGACTTTTTAACACTTTGCTAACAGCTTTTAGTAGCTTTTGCTGAAGGCTAAATTAAAAGTCAGGTAGATAGCCCAAATAAATATTTTCATATTTCAAGAGAACGAAGATGACTTTTGTGGGAATCTGAACTTGGTGGGACCCTATGTACATAGTTGCAAATAGCTTCTAAATTGTCAAATATGGTGGGAATGTCTCAGCATTTGTATAACTTGACTTCTCTGTCATCTGATACTGTTGGCAATTATTTCCTTAACATTCTCTCCTCCCTAGATTTCCTGCGAACTGCTCTGGCCACTTTTGGTATGGTGTCCCAAGTCTGATGCAGGTGAGCAGAGAGTAGGAGCAGAGAACACAGGAAGATGTGAGTAAGGCACAGCAGGGAACAGCCTTAAATCGTTGAACCTGGACCTTCAAGGGCTCCAGGGATCCTTTGCCCCTGAAGAACAGTGAGGGACAGATTAGACTTAAAAAGGGCTATGATGACCCCTGAACTTTGGTCACAACTCCATAAAGGGCAGAAGAAACTGCAAAGTCTCTCCCACTTTTATTCTTCTTTCCTGTGCCTGTTGTCCCACTTGTTTGGTGTTCCTCAGCAGCTGAAATGTAAACAACCTTAAACTTGTCTGACAGGTCATTTCTGCCAGGCTTTGAACCTGGATTCTCCCATTCTGAGCGGGCCTTGCTCACTTCATCCTGCTCTGAACTGTTGCTCCTCTATAGGTCTCCTTGCTCAGCCTTCTTCTCACTGTCTACATACCCCAGTTTGAACAACTGCTCATAAACTAATAATCTTTCATTCTCTTATCTATGGACCAGATCTGAGCTTCTGATTCTTGTACCACAGCTTAGCACATGTCCCACAAATCCCCAAACTCCAAATATCCAAAACAAAACTGATTCTCTCCTTCTACAGTCTGGTCATCCTCTTATATTCTTTCTTGGTCAACTAGACCTCCATTAACTTAAGTGAACAAGCCAGAAATCCTACAATGAGAGTTTGCTCTGAGTTTCTTCAAATGCATATTTGAAAGTACTATAAGGATATGGAAGAATCATTTCAAAAGGTGGATTTTATTACTGACTTGGCTGTTTATAGTTCTCATGGGACTACTGAACAGATCTTGGTTCTCAACTGCATTATCTTTTGCCTGAACCACTACAATAATCTGTGCTCCTACCTCTCTCATTCCTAGTCTTCTAACCTCTGCTGCCAAAGTGTTCTTTTCTGTTTCAAGGATATTTATATTCCTTTCCTTACTACAGAAATAATGTTTATTGTAGACACTTGAGAAAAGTCTGTGATATTACAGAGATAACCACTATTAACATATTATATATACTTCCAGTCATTTTCTATGACTAGATATGCATTTTAGATATAAATGATTATACTACACATAACTTACATGTCCTACTTTTTTAAAAATTAGTGTAGTGAACAATCTTCTATGTCAATAAGTTGTCTTGTTATCATCATACACATGGAAACATAGTATGCTGTTGGATGGAAATACTATCTTTTGTTTAATCAGTCCCTTATTACTATGGCCTTTAGGTATTTTTGATTCTCTGTATTTCCTAATATAAAAACATATGATAATAAATATCTTTTGTTGATATTTATAATTACTTCTTTAGGAGTAGAGTTGCCAAGCCAATAGGAATGCTTATTTTTATTTTTTAATTTTTATATAGCAATAGTTATTATTTCTTTCATTCACAATGCTACAATCATTTTTGGATACTGAAACTGCATCTCAATATATATTTCACACCATATCCACCACCAAAGTTCCAGTGTCCTTTACTGCCACCTTTTAGGAAAGCATATTTTTAAGATGTTGGACCTCTGCTCAACACTCCCTGAAATGACTTTTCTATTTATTATATTTACATCAGTAGAGAAATCTTTCTTTCTTTTTTTTTTTTTTTTAAGGAAAGGCGCAGGCAGGAATAAAGGCGAGCAGGCAGGCAGGCAGGCAGGAAGAGAGAGGAGGAAAAAGTATTTCTTTATTTTTTATTTATTTATTTATTTATTTATTTATTTATTTATTTTAAATTAGCTGTACATCCTGGCTGCTCTTCCTGGCCCCGGGTCTTGAATCCAAGTCCTTGGGATGCACATGGACTGTGCCATGGCGGACTAACCTACTAAGTTAGCAGGGTGCACCAAGAATCATTTTAATGTAGAAATCAGATTATTACTCAAAGATTTGGTAGAGTTACATCTTCAAAAACTGAAGACCAGAGAAGGCTCAGAACCGAGGTTTCCACAGTCATTTGCACAGCTGTGGTCCACTAGTGTCTTCTCCATGAACCACAAAGAGAATATACAAGTTCTCAACTCTTAGAGCAAATGTCAAGCAAGGCCAGGGACTTTTAATTTTTACTTGTGACTAAGTACTTAATAGCATCCTTCATTAATTATTAAGAGTAATTAAAGTCTTATAATCATTAAATAAATAAATAAAATGGAGTACTTCCAAATACTGAACACTTTGGCTGCCACAGGAAGTTTGGCAATGATGCAAGTTTTCTGCTGTACACGTGGCAATATAGATGACAGAAATTTCCATAATTTTCAAGAGTAATGCTTTTTGGGGGGGTATTTCAGTGTCTTAAAGTTTCAAAAATAGCCCTTCTGTTTGTGTTATTTTTAAAATGTCAAATATTTTTGTTCTGACCATCTTGTTCATGCAAAACTATTAAGACTATTCCTTTCCAATTCATTACTGTCATTCTTTTTCTACTAGAATCAGAATGGATGGGTTAGATATATCAGGGGAGCTTTTGTGCCAATTGTCAGCATGTTTGAGAGTCAATGTTTCAAAATCTCCCTATCCTGAGTCTAGGTTAATTAACTAGTACACAGGCCTGGTAAAGTATTGCCTTTTAGATGACCAGATGTTAAAAGGAAGGAAAAAAGAATAAAGTGACTAAAAGCAATTTTGAGTAAAGGTGACAGAAGACTCACAGACTTTCCCTTTGTCCTCCCAACTCTGTTTTAAAACATTAGTTATATGTGACCAAAGAACGGGTACAGGACTCTGATTGGATATTAGTAGGGCTGAGGTCTGACCTACCCATTAGCCTAAACATAAACAAAGCTGTGCTGAGAACTGCATCAATACTACTTTGTACACAGCCCAAGCTACCAGTCACTGTCCTGTAAGATTGTCCAGACAATCCTGATTTGAATCTGAAAGATTAGCAGCAAAGACAGGAGAGCTCTTCCTACTGAGTGATGTCTGAGGAAAAGGAGACATCGGTCTAACTCATGAAAAGTCCAAAGCTTCTTAAAATCTCATCAAGACCTAGGAAACCATGATATTAATATGTGTGGGATTTTCCTTAACAGTTTGAGAGGATATGGGAATCTGATTTCCACCTGTCTAGCTTACATTTCAACAGGGAATCTGTAATGCTACCAGCCTGAGAAAGAATTGGTCCACTGAATAGTAGGACATTTCCATTCTCTTATGGACAAAAACAAGAAGAGAAAATTAGCTAAATTAGTTCTACTTGATTCTGCTCACAACACTACTGCCAAAAGTAGCATGGTTACTCACCAAGACACAGCAACACCCACATGCTCAGAAACATGTACAGTCAGGAATTTGTTAGGCAAAAACTTAATAAGCTTGCTGTTTTCCATAATCTGGGATCCTGGTTAAAATATTCAGTAGCACCGGAACTGGGCTCATCTTAACAGCAGAATTTTATGTGCAGTCTTAGGTCAGCTTATGGATCACAATTAGTTACATTTTGCCTGACAAAGTTCCAAAATCTTTTCTTTGCACATCCTCTAAGGTAAGGTGAAACATTGATGAGGATGCCTGACAGGCCACAAGTAAGGGTAGGAAAGAGCACGCAGTGACAGAAAAAGAATGAAAAGGGGAAAGGAACAAAGAGGGAAAAAAAGGGAAAAAGATTAAAAGTAACAGAACATTTTAGGCACACCCTAATGGAGCAATGGTTAGGTCAATCGCCTCCAAAGAAGCAAGCCACATATTCCCGCCATTCCAGTCCTGGGTCTAGGGGAAACAACCAGGATGAACAACTAAATAAAAATAAATTAAAATGCTTCTCTCTCCTCTCTTCCTGCCTGCCTACTTGCCTTCATTCTACCTGAATCTTGGCTTAAAAAAAAGAAAGTTGATAGAACATTTTAAATGATAAATGTGAATGATCTTAGTTGTCACAGTATGGTAGAAAAATTTTCCTTGACCCCAAGGCAAGAGTTAGTCTGTCAGAGCTTTAAACCCTGTTTTCATGACCAAGGGCAAGCAACCATAGTGCTCTTTCCCAGGAAGCTATAACCCTTGATAACAACTATCACTAGAGATAAACCTTTATCCCAGGGTATAAAAGAAGCTTCCCTAGACAACCCTCCCGGGCCCCGTCCCGCTCCACAACCAGCTGCTCAGCTTGAGTAACAATATTCCTGAGCCAGCACCAGTGCTTGTAATAAAATGCTGCTTCTCTAACTTCGAGTGCCTGGTCGTCAATCTTCTAGCCGTCTGGAAGCCTTGCCACAACAGCAGACACTATTCAACTGCTTTACGTGCACTACATTAGTCACTGCATTCCTTGTATGCCTTTTGTGTGCCAGCCACTGTTCTAAGCAAAGACTGTTTAGTAGAGAACAAAAATAGAAGAAAATCTCCTTCTTGGAGCTTACATTTCTAGTAAGGATGATCTTATTTAATCATCACAATAAGGAAATGATGTAAGGAAAGCTATGATGAGAAGGACAAGGAGATATGTAAAGAAGAGAGAGGTGTCCTGGTAGAGTAGAGTTGGATGCAGTCAGCACACATTCCAGAGACCCAGCTTCATGTCCTGGAGCTGGCAGGAGCAAACAAGATGAACACATAATGGGATGAATAAAAACGCTTCTTCCTCCTCTCCCTGCCTGCCTGCCTACCTGCTCATCCTGTACTATTCCTTAAAAATGGAAAAGAGAGGATTTAGGAAAAGGGATAAAAAGGAGATGAAGATTAAATTGTCATTTTCAGGGTTTCAAGACGCTGATTAAGAGGATAAATCTCTGTCCACGCCTCATATATAAAGGCTTTAGAAGTTCCCACTATACCCAATTTAGAGAAAAGATTGAATTGTAAATGTCTGACTAAATATGCTTCCAAATAGTTTCTAATGTATAGCACAATTAGAAGTGCTACCATAGTCTCTCTGTTTTAATAAAGAGATAAGACATTTTTAACAAGCAATGCTCATCTGCACATATACCCCACACCATATTCCAGCGAAAGGGGGAGAAAATCAGTAACCTAAGAAAAGATAAACCAGGTATTGGGGCTGAATCCTTCACCAGCACCAATTATAATATTAATAGATACCACTTAATAAGGACTTTGTATTTCCTGCAGCAGTATCCCAAAACATGATTTAACAAAGATTTCTCATTTCTCATGATTCTATGGGTCAGATAACAGGCTTAGCTTTTCCCCACATGATCTCTTACTTTACAAGAGTCTAGACTGAGCTTCCTTACATAGTAGCATGAGAGGTTTAAGAAAGCAAAAAATGGAAGCTATCAGACCTCTTACTAAGACCTAGGCTTAAAACTGGCCAAGAACACATCCACCACATCATTGACATGTCAAAGCAAGTCATAGCCCAGCCCAGATTCTAGGAAAACAGATTCCACCTCTTGTTGTGAAAAACAGTGATAAGAATTGCTGGCAATCATCTTTGTAGGCCATCACCTCATATGCCATGTATCAGAAACTGCAACTTATCAAAGAATCTTCTGAAATAGTCACCATTTTATCCCTGTTTTACAAGCAAGGAAAATTAGTTCCTGAAAGTATATGGCAGAACTTAACCACCTTGAGTTCCAGTTCACAACTGTGCCTCAAAATGATGGTCAGCAGAGGTAGAGGGGTTGAACACCATGTTTCCTCTCCCTGAAAAAAGAAGTATAGAGGTTAAGAGTCCAGACCCCAGAGTCATACCATTTGGAAGGAACTGTGGCTCTAGGTCTCAAAAGCTGTGTGACTCTGGGTGAGTTAGCCCCAGTTTCATCATCTGTACAACAGGGATGATAATAACACTACCCAAGGACTACCATGAGATAATGCATGTCAAGCACTGCTTGAATAATGTCTGTACTCTATAAGCATTCAACACCTGTGCTGGTCCCTAAGTGTCCTGATTGGATTACTCTGAATCAAGCAGTATTGCAATTCCAAGTTCATGATCTTTAGGGCTCTTACTGACCAAAGCTCTGTGTGACTTGATTATCATTGTCCCTGCTGACCTTGCTCCTTATTCTACTATGCTTCTGGACCCATGCTGCTGCTGCAGTAACCACTACAGAGGGCCATGTCCCTCTGTGGTCCCTCTCAAGTGTTGTATTTCTTGCTTCCATTGGGAACTGCCTCTTCACGCTAGAGATCTGGTGGCTGTCCCTCTTCCCTATAATAACATTCCTACCTTGTTGGTGCTCTGTTAATTCTTCTGATTACGTAAAGAACAGGCAGCTTACAGAGGCTAATTAAATTAGTGCCTAATTTTTGTCTTAGACTATGTACAAAAGGTTGATGCACCTTCTTGTCTAACACTAGAGGGGAGATTGAAGTTTCTCCAGTTCAGGACATTTGTTGTGCTCAGTCCCTTTTCTGTTGTTTGGGCTTTGAAAGTACTGTTTCAGAGTGTATAACCACTAGGTGGCAGGGGTGTTTTATTCAACTCATTGCCTTCTTCCCCTTGTAATCTCAATTACAGAGAAGGTACAATCCCTTTCAAAAAGAGTAAACTGCTTTTAAATCAATTTACACATCCATATAAAGTTCAGGATGAACAATAAACTTCATGTACAGTCTCCTGAAAATTTACTGTGATGTCACTAATTCCATCGGAATGCTCTCACAGGAATTATATTACTGAGCAGTTTTATAGCCTTTGGTTTGAAGGACATGGGAAAAGTAAATAAACCTCAGCTTGTTTAGGGCATGGCCAGAACTGATTGTTTTTCCCTCTAGTCGTTAACACCCAATAGGCCAAAGGTCTGTGATGTTAAGAGTTCATGGACTCCTAGGCTATCATTTCATTAATAGGATTGTAGGCACATCTCTCATTTCTCAATGAGGTCCCAGAAGGTTTTCTTAAGGGAGATGAAATTTCAGTAGCTTCTTAAGAAGCAGGTGTAGGGGCATCCATTTTTTCAATTACATCCCCACAGGAATCCAACCTGCCAAGTGGAATCTTCTTTTAACATAATAGATTGAGAGGGACAAAGAAGGGAGGAGAGGTAGAGGAAAGACCAGCGGTGCTGATAAAACCCTCACCCTACAATTGTAGGAAACCAAGAGATGCTGTCTATAGTGAATAGAACAAGATGTCTAATATGTCACAGGTAAAGTTAAAATAGTGGAACAAATTATATTAGGTTGTAATAATGATGCAAGGAGAAGAGAGGAAGAAGTAGGATAGTGGGGATGTTAATAGGTTAAACCTTAAGTATCCTAATACAGTACTTAAAATTGAAAAGCAAGAAAGAGCATTGCAAGCATGGTATTTAGAATGTGGAGGAAATCCCCATATGAACTAAAGGCAGAAGCGGTGAACAGTCCTTGCTTCTGTAGCAGAGGAAGGGGAGAAAAAAAGGGAGGTAGGCCAAGAAGAGACCACACTGGTTTTCTAAGCATGACTGTTTAATCCTTAAGAACAGGTAAGGATAGACAGCTATTTGGGTAAAATAGATTAATGAGAACAACTACCACCGAGTTCCTAAGTTGTGTTACTACATCTGATACGAATTATCAAATTTAATCATTTGCTTGTTCAATGATCAACTTTAATCCTTTGTCTTAGGGATTGCTTAATATAACCACAACTGCCAGCTAGAAGGAAATTAGAGGCTTCAATTTCCACCGGTATATATAACTTGTCCAAGATTGACATTTTCTAGCAAGAGTACACTTTAATCAATATTTTCAGAGGTTTTTATACAAGCTAAAATATGATTACTCCTGGTAATAAGCTAGAACTTTATAGAGCAAATATGTCCATTTTTACTTCTTTTTTAGCATTTTGGCCTGAGTTCTTGAGCATGCATGCCCCAGCAGAATATAGGCAGTCTAGACCAGCTCATCTGCTCGATCTGATCCTCAAACTTCTTATCCTTTCCTTCTTTTAAAATCTACATCCAATCCGTCAGCAATGACAGGTCACCTTTCAAAACAAAACAGAATTTGACAATTCTTACCATACCCATCCTTAATACTGCACAATAACATGAGGCGGCATTGGCGGCGGCATCATCATCATCATCATCATCTCCCACTTGGATCACTGAAACGGACTTGTAAGTGATTCCATCCCTGCTTTCTGCCATTCTCCATGAAACAGGCAGAGTAATCTTTTGTGAATTTAAGTCATGGCAATAATTTTTAAATGAGTCTATGCGATGAATCCCCTCCATGTCATGTACTACCCGCCCCATCCCCATCACCATTCACTCATCCCCAAACACGTTGGCCTCCTGGCTCTTCCTAGACCCCATTGAACATATTCCTAACCTCCACCTGAATGCTCTTCTCCCAGAAACCCAACCAGCTTGTTTTCTCATTACGTTTAGGCTCTGCTTTGTCAGTTTTATCAAGGAGACCACTAATATAAAATATGCATTGCCCTCTGTTTCTACAGCACATTCATCCCCCTCACCTTGGTTAGTTTTTCTCTAGGAATACTTGTCATCACAGGAATGGCATGTATTTATTTTCTATATTGTCTGTCTTTTCCATTTAAATAGAAGCTATAACACAGGTCAGGGACTTAAGAACTTTTTTTCACTGCTGTACCCTGGCCTGAAAGAACACCCAGCACTTAACAGATGCTCAATTAATTCTGTTGCTTACTACTGCTATATATGTCTTAGAACAGCATTTCCTCAAGTGTAAGACCTATTTATGAAGGATGATCTTAAATACTACAAAGGTACACATTCAGTAACACTGTGAGGTTTTAATTCCTTGTTAAAAAGGTGTTATTTAGCACGTTTGTTGCTAATACTTGATAATTTATCCTCTCAAAGAATAAAGAACAGGGAATGCCCTGGTGGAGAAGTGGTTAGGTTAATTGCCTCCAAAGGATGCAGGCCACATACCCCTGGATGTGAGTCCTGGATCTGCAGGGGAAATAACCGGTGTGAAAAACTAAATAAAAATAAAATGCTTCTTCCTCCTCTCTCTTCCTGCTGCTTGCCTTCATGAGAGTGAGAGAGAGAGAGAGAGAGAGAGAGAGAGAGAGAGAGAGAGAGAGAGAGAGAGAGAGCGCACGTGCGCGCGCGAGAAGAGGGGGCAGGGGCTGTGCCTTAATTTAGAGCCTAAAAGCTTTTGCAGGGAATAGATTTGGCCAGAATTTAATAACATTATTTCAGTCTATTTCAATTAGGTGTCTGGTAACAAGTTAATCTCATTTAAACCTTGCAACAACTCTTATGAGACAGATCATTTTGCATATGGGGAAACTGTAGATTAATTTCCCCCAGATCAGTTTCCTTTTGTGATAAAATATAAAATTAATCATTTTAAGCATTTTAACTGTACAATTCAGTGTTTTAGTATATCTACAATGTTATGCAACTATTACTAATTTCCAGCATATTCTCATTCCCTTAAAAGAAACCCAACGGCTTTAGTTACTTCCTCCTAAATCTCATTCCTCCTAGTCCTAAACAAACATTAACCTACTTTTCTGTCTCTATGACTATTCGGGACATTCCATACGATTGGATCATAGATGTAGTTTTGGGGGACTTCTGCTTTCACTTAGCATGTTTTCAAGTTTCACTTGTGTTACTGCATGTACTTCATTCCATTTCCCATGACAGAATATTCCATCACATGGAAATGTCACTTTATCAGTTGATGAACATTCTAGTTTCCTCTGGCTATCACGAATAATTACACTAGGCACATTTATATTTTAAGCTTTTGTTTGAACATGTATCTTTAGTTCTCTTCGGTACATACCTAGAATTGCTCGGTTATCTGGCAGTAATCCTGTTTAACTTTTGAGGAGATGTCAAACTCTTCTACAAAGTGACTGTGTCACTTTAAAAGCATTCCTTACTAGGGCATTATTAATAAGTTCTCAAATACCAGCAATATATAAGCATTTTACTGCTCCAGTCTAACTGGAACTGTGCACTAAAAAAAATTTTTTTTAACCATCAAATAGGTATCTTGTGGTTTCAAATTGCATTTCCCTATTGATCAGTGTTGTTGAGCATTTTTCATGTGATTACTGGCCCTCTGTGTATTCTCTTTGGAGAACTGTATGTTCAAGTCCCTGCCCACTTTTAAATTGGTTTATCTTTTTTCAAAGCTGTAAAAATTTCCTTGTAAAACACGCTTAAAATATATTTAAAGAAAAATACCGAGAAAATTATAGTGCTATTGGGAGAAAATGGCGATGGCAATACATATATAAGGCAGGGACTAACGAGTAACACTGTTTGAGACAATAAGGGCAATAATTCTCAAGTCACACGAGTCAGGTTTAAAATCTCTTGAGACTAAAGAGATGTGCCTGACATCTTGGGCAATTTTTTTTTTTTTTTTTTTTTAAGGTAAGGTACAAGTTGGAACGAGGTAAAAAGGCAGACTTGGCAGGAAGAGGAATAAAAAACACTTTTATTTTTACCTCTCCATTTTAAAATTGTTTTCCGCCTGGACGCGGGACTCGAACCCAGGAGTAAGTGGCCTGCGCCTCTCGGAGGGGACTGACCTAACCGCTGCTCCACCACGGCGTGCCTTGGGCAATTGATTTAACCTCCGAGAGACTCGGTTTCTTTGGCTTTGAAACGGGAAAGCGCCCGCGCAACGATGAGGTTGTTGGAAACACGAGCTGACGCACGTCAAACACTTCCTCCGCGCTTGGCGTCGCTAAGCGCTCTCTAAATGTAAAGTATTTCCACAGCCCGCACTGCTCCAGGTCCGGCTTGCAAAGGAAAAGCACCCAGCCGCCAAAGCGGCCGACTCTGGCCAACGACACAGACCTTTACGCGCAAGTTCTTCTCTTCACAACCCCGTGAGGCACCGCCCTGCCGCTGGGTCGCGTGACCGCGCCGCCTGAATTCCGTTTCCGGGATCCTGAAAACACTTCCGGCGGCGTGACCGGGCCGCGCTGGGCCAGCGGCGTGCGAGAGCCGGAAGGTCCTCTGCTGGTGGCTGGTAACCGAGCGGCGGGTCGGGTGGGAGTGGCCGGGTGTGGCATCATGGAGCCTTTAGTCTCAGGAGTGAAGGACTACCTTCGCTTTGCGAGCCGGGCCAGCGCCGGCCTGGACCTCAACTCCGTTCCATTGCGGACCCTTTCTCACTGCTTCCCACCCCCACCCCCTCCCTGTCCCCAGCTGCGCCGAGTCCTGGGATCAGGGCACTCAGGGTGGGATTGGGAAACACGGCGCGAGCTGCTTCTCCGGACTGAGCGACTGATTGGCTCTCTGAGCCTGGGGAGGGTACGACCTTGGGTTATTTTTTGCTAGATGGGGGTCGGCTTCATAGAGATTTGAGCTCTTCAGAGCCGACCTCCTACTTGTAGCGTTAAAAGAACACGCCTGTCATGGGCCAGGAACAGGGCAGTGTACTCTACCTACTCTACATGCTTAGGGTCGCAAAACCTTTGAACATCTGATGAGAGCAATTGATCCCCATCTCCGTAACTACCCCACCATCCTTCAGTCCTCAGATACAGGAAATTTGACTTACACTTGATGCCCGATTTAGGCATGTAGTAGGTTTTCAATTATTTGTAGTCATTAAATAGATGTTTAATCAGTCAGGTTTAAACGTATGAATTGCTATCCACAGGAGAAGATAGATACCCTGTAATATTTTAATTATGGGTCTAGCGCTATGCTAGTCTCGCTTAAATCTCCCAACAACTCTAGAAGCATTAATTCCCATTTCGCAGATGGGGACATTTAAGACATAGGAGAATTAACTTCTTTTAGGACAATCTGAATGGTGAGGACAAGAATTCAAATCCTTGTCTATTGAAATTCCAGAACCTCATGTTCTTAGCTGCTAGTTAAAGGATGATGCAGAAATGGATTTGTGCTCTAGCTGCTTCTTGTTTGGGCATTAACTGTTGTAGCTATGAAATGGCTATTAGCAACATAAATGATCTCAAGACAAACATTGCGTGCTGTGGAAATATTCGTTGTCTCCTTTTCTTCTATATGGTACAACCTGCCCTTTGTACCCATCTTTATTCAGTCCTTTAGGTTTGATGAATATTGATTCAGATGTGTTGAATGAATGTGACTACAACCATTGTATTGCCTTGTTTTTCCAGCCCACCAAGGCAGATGTTTTTAATTACAGTTGAAATGTGAAGTATGTGCACTGATAATGTTTAGGCTTTATTTCTTTTTTGTTTCTGTACTATTTTCAGAGGAACTATACTAGGGATCTTGGGAACACTGCCAAGATGTCTGATGTTCAGGAAGCCACTGACCAACTCCTGGATGTAAACCTTCATGAGAACCAAATACAAGTGACGGGAAGTGGCCCCAGAAGTGAGTCTGATTGTCTTCGAGTTATGATTGGAGCCACTGTACCAACTGGCTTTGAACAAACAGCTGCAGAAGAAGTGAGAGAGAAATTGGGATCATCTTGCAAAATCAGCAAAGACCGGGGCAAGATATATTTTGACATTTCAGTGGAAAGTCTGGCTCAGGTTTGAATGATTCAGTATTTAAAATAGTTTTCCAAATTGATCATTTATTTGATGGTTACTCTTTAGTTTACAAACTCCTCTAGAATCCTTTTTGTTTTTCTTTGCTCTGCCCTAGTGCAAGCAGTTTTAAAGTATTAACTGCATTTTCTATTGGGTACTGATTCGTAAGTTTGACTAGTAGGTTTTTGTTATATTTTTAGAAGTATTCTACTATTTGTTGAGATGAATTCACTAGAACTCCTCTGTGAATCTGAAGAAATTCTGAGTCTCTGCTACCCAGCTTTGAAGTTTATACTTTAGAAATGTAACTTTAAAGTATACATGTTTTTTTAATCTGTGTCAAAGAAATTCTAGCTCAGAAGTAACTAGGAATCACTGAAGGTGAGAAGTGAAGGTCAGCCCACTGTCATCCTACTGGAATAAAAGTTAAGCTCTATCTCATTGCCACATAAACACCATGAGGGAAGAAATTGTTTTTTTGACCACTATCTCCCAAACTTAAGTGTCTGGCATATAGTAGGCATTCAGTAAATATTTGTGGGATGAATTGGTAAGCAAAGATTTTCCATTCAATATTTTTGATAACCACAGTAGCTTTGTAAAGATAGGTACTACTACACTTGGTCATTGGTGTCTGAGGAAGATCCACCTTAGATACAAAAAAACACAGATATTCAAGTCCCTTTTATAAAATGGGGTAGTATTTGTATATAATCTAAGCATATCTTCTGTATATTTTATCTCTAAATAATACCTAATTCAATCTAAGTACTTTGTAAATAGTTGTTACACTGTATTGTTTAGGAATAATTATAAGAAAAAAAGTTTATAGATATTAGTACAGACACCACTAGTGTAGGCCTAACTATATAGTACATGCTTTTCTGATCATCAGTAAATTGAATCCAAGGATGCAGAACCTTCTGCTATGGAAACTTGAGAGGACTGTATTTTCCTTATTAATCATTAGTTTAGGAATAAGTAATTTGCTCAGAGTTGCTCAGCCTCGTAATCTTGGAGCTGTAGCTCAAACTTCATGCTCTTAACTACTGTAGTGTATACACTCCAGAGGCCAGGAGGGAAATACAAAGCTCCACTTGATTGTTTTTCCCTTTCACCCAAACCCATGTTGCCCAACTGACACTTTAAACTTATATCCTTCTATCTATTCTTCCTCTTTTCTGGGGGAATAAAAGCTGATGGGTAATCAAAAAGATGGGGGACGGTGGGGGGGGAATTGAATACAAATATAGATATTAGCTGTTTTAAAATATTTGTACCTAATTTCTGTATGTCAATATTGATAGCGTGTGTGATTCACAAGTTTTTTCAAAAAATTTGCTTCTAACATTTTTTTTTCTTCCCAAGGTTCATGGTCTGAGATCAGTTGATAATTTATTTGTGGTTGTTCAGGAATTTAAAGATTATCAGTTCAGAGAAACAAAGGTGAGCTATTCTGATATAGCAGCTGAGTTTCAGCCATCTTCTTTAAAAAAATTATTTCCAGTTTTCATATTCTACCATTTAACATTACTACTGCTTTTATAAGATAGAAAACTGGGAGGCTTTTATAATAAAACCAAAGATTTGTTGACTATATCAAAAGTTGTTTTTAAAAATCAGTATTGAAAAATAAAAATGTATAAGAGTTAAGTTGTTTGACTTCCTTATAAAAGTGTATACTTAGATTACCTTTTCTAATTAACATATATGGTTTCAAAATAGAGTTGCTTCCAGACTGTGAACCAGAGCAATGAATAGCAGTGTTGTCATTTACGATGAACACTTTGTCTGACTATTCTGCTTTTGCTCTACTTTCTTGTCTAACTTCATTTTTATAAATAATAAAATAAAATAAAGCCAAAATACTATCTAAAAGTCCTTCATTTAAGAAAACAGCTTGGCCTCCCACTTATATTTAGTGTCTGATTCCTAAATACTCAGATGTTGCCAGAGCTGAAGGTTGAAAGTAGACAGTAAGGCTTTCATATTTGTCCGCATTATTTTTTGATCAGATTCCCAGAATCAGTTACTTGAAACTTTTTTCCATCAATTTTATTGCTAAACTTAGAAAGTCTTTTAAAAAATATATATGATATATTGAATTCTCCAATATTTTTAATTGACAACTGGTTGATTTCCAAAACATTAATTCAGAAATGAGTCAAAGTGATATGAATCTAATAGCCTAAAAAAAAAATACCAGACCTGAAAGAATTCTGACTGGCAATGGGTTAGATTTTATTAGCTAGCCACATAACTTTCAAAACTAGTATTATAACCCTTCAGACTTCTGACAGTCATTACCAACAGAATCATATCTGAAGCTAATAAATAATAGACTACTAAACATTTTTGGTGCTAAGTACTTCAAAAATATAGTAGCCAGTTAACATAAATGTTAACAGGCATTCTTTTAAAAACCCTTATGTTTTCATCTCATATTTGTACTTCTAATTTACTAGTACATTATTCATATTTTCTTAAATTCCTGCATTTTTGCCATCTTAGAGTTCAAATTGAGTGTTTTTTAATCTCTTAAGTGGAGACAAATTTAATAATTATGGAATAGTTCTGTAAGAGCCAGCTTTTCAGAGTTGTAGGTAACTGCAAAACAGCTTCCTAAGAGAGTGGAAGTCATACTCAACCTGAGGGTCATTTATCTGTTAAATAGAGAGTTCATCCCATTGATATTTATTGGTATGACAAGTATTTGGTCTTGGTTCTTGTCACACTTGTGCCACACATTATTTTAAAAAATGTATGTTATGTGTTTCCTTTGCTCTTTCCACATGACTGTGCTTGCTAATAGTTTGGAAGGTTTGTATTTGTTCTCCACCTATTAACCTTTATGACTACAAATTTATATAACCTGATTAATCTACTTTTACATCGCATTTTTTTAATCCCTACTAAAAGCAGTGATGAAATTACATTTTCAACTTCTCCTGTTCTTCCCCTCCATCTTCTAGTTTTGTTTTTTGTTTTTTTTTAATGTTGACCTAAAACATATTTTATTTATCAGCTCTAACCTCTATCCTTTGATCTCTGGATATAAGAGAAGAGGATATCATCCTCCTTAAATTACTGCCCACTTTCCCTCTCCAGTTACTTGCCATTTTGTCACATTTACATTGTTTTATAGTTTTAATCCCTATATTTATTTTGTTAGTCTTCTGGTTAAACAGATTATAGACATACTACCTTTTGTTACAAGTTTTTCTTCTAATACCTTGAATGGCATGAGTTCAGAAATGTTTGTCTCTTATCTTTATACTTAATTTAGTTTTATTATAAAATTGGATGTTGTGCTTTCCTTAAGAATATTGTAGGCAATGTTCATTCTCTTCTAGCATTAAATTATATTTTCCCCGCCTATTTGTTGCTTTCTTGATATTTTTGCCTGATGCCCAGATGATTTTCCTCTTTAAACAAAACAAAAAAACTTTGAAGTCTGGTGAGTTCACCAGGATTTTAATTATTAACAATTCCTTGTCTGGACATGTCAGTCTGTAGAAAGATTCACATCTACTTAAATTTCTGGGACGTGTGCTTGAATCAGTTTAATTTTTGGTTGTTGTTTCATTATTTTAAATTTCTTCAGGAATGTCATTTATATATAAATGTAGGATCTCTTTTGACTCATCTTTTATCTTTCTCTCTAATCCTTGTCTTACTTTGGCTCATTTCCATTGTTATTTGCTTTCTTTTTTCTATATCCTTTTTTGGTTTTGTTTTGTTTTCAGCAGTGTGTTTTTTTATGTGGTGTTTTCATTATGGTCTTCATTTCTATGATGGTTTTATTCTACTTTTTCTTTGAACTCTATAAGTTCCGGTTTCATCTTCTAGTGGCTCACCTCATCTTCTTTCTCTTTCATATCTCTACTTTAAACTCTTATTTTGCGAAGGCTTATAGGAATAGTCAAAACAGGTAAGGTCCATTCTATCCTGCACTTACCTTCTGGGAGAAGCCTTGATGGTAAACCTCGTAATGTCAGATAATTCTAAGCTCTGTAAAAAAATTAAATAAATGGAAGGAGAGTGATTTGAGAGAATTACTGTAAGTAAGAGAAGTCACTCTGAAGATAAGCCCTTTAAATTGCGATTAAATAATGACAAGCTAGCCAGAAATCTAATCTAAAGAAACTACAGAAAACAAATACCTTCCAAGCAGAAGTAGGAAATGAGGGAGCGAATGATCCTGAAGTAATATAAGAGAAATAGGTAGGAGTCAGGGTATGTTGGGCTTTTTAAGGAATTTAAATGTTTTATGTGCAATGGGAAGTTATTGAGGGACTTAAGCAATGGAGGGGTATGATCACATTTACTTTTTTAAGAAAGATGACTCTAGAGAGAACATTTATAAATTGGATATATACTTTTTTCTGTTTTCTTTTTTCCCAAAGGAAAGGTGCAGTCAGGAATGAAGGAAAACAGGCAGAGGAAATATCCATTTATTCATCTTGGTTGTCCCCCAGCCCCAATTCTCGAACCTGGGGGTCCTTGGGATTTATGTGGATTATGTCCTGTGGCCTTATCTGCTAGCGCACCAGGGTATACCTTTTTTTCCCCTCCCCTTTTTTAAGGAAAGCTGCAGGCAGGAAAAGAGAGTAATAAATATTTTATTGTTCATGTTGGTTGTTTCCACCCCCTCCCCCTACTTCAGGTTGAAAACCGGGGTCCTTACGATGTATGTGGACTGCACCCAGCCACTATTCCACTAGAGCATGCCAAGATAGATTTTTAACTGCCTATGTTTTTTTTCTTTCATTTTTTTATTTTTAAAAATAGTTAATATGTAAAATTCAAAAGGAAATCAGTCAGTGAGAGATACGTTGCTCTCCCTCTGCCATCTAATTCATCCATAATCCTTTGCTGAAGGTAGTAACCACTTGTTACTAATTTCTTACTGCTTATAATTTAATCTTGAAGCCCAACTTCAGATCTGTCATTTTGTGTTATATTATTTAATGGGTTAATTCATATATACCTATATCTCCTACTAATTTTCAGTGAGATTATAATTTTCTTACAGACATTATTTTATTTATTCTTTTGTTCTGCATCCCCATGGCCCCTGACATCATAATGTAGTCTCTGACAAAGTAGGGATTTTTTGAGTTAAAGTGAGAAATGAATGGATTTCATTCTCTATCCTTTACAGGAAGAAGTTCTAAAGGATTTTGAAGAATTGGCTGGGAAACTTCCATGGTCAGACCCTTTAAAAGTATGGAAAATTAACACCAGTTTCAAGAAAAAAAAAACAAAGCGTAAAAAGATAATTCAGAATTCAAGTAAAGACAAGACTGAAAATGGGCAAGGAGACAAAACAGATGAGAGAGATGTTAAAAAAGAGTTCACTAACAGTACCTTAGACTCACATATCTTAGACTATTATGAAAATCCAGCCATCAAAGAAGAAATAGCAACCCTAGTGGGTGATGATTTGACATCTTTCAAAGATGAGACTGCTGAAAGCTCAAAAGAAGAAACTAATTCAGAACTGCTGAAGTTTAGAGTCACATGCAATAGGGCAGGAGAGAAACACTGCTTTACTTCAAATGAGGCTGCAAGAGATTTCGGGGGTGCTGTTCAGGATTATTTTAGGTGGAAGGCTGACATGACCAACTTTGATGTCGAGGTAGGTGTAACAGTTCTGATTATGGTATGTCGAGATGGCTGTCATACGTTTGTAGAATTTTCAGGCTAAACCATATTACAGGCAATTAAACTGAGGCCACAGAACTAATAGAGTATTGTTAACCTATAAAATGGGCTATTGAAACTGAAAGATCTAGATCTCAATTTGACTTCACACTGAAACTTTGGACAAGGTAGTCTCAGTCTGTGTTTCATGTGGAGCCAATAATAGTATATACTATTAATTGTGTCCTGAAGGTTAAATGAAATAACATTTCAACCATTTGTGCAATGCCAAGCATAAACTAACTGCTCAATGAGTGAGAGCTCTTTTTATTTAATTTTTTTTTAAGGAAAGGTACGGGGAGGCAGGAAGAGATAGAGGAGGAAGCTCTTTCTATTTTTATCTAGTTCATACTGGCTGTTTCCCTCCAGATCCAGGACTCAAACCCAGTCATATGTGGCTTGTGTGCTCCTTCAGAGGCGACTGACCTAACCGGAGGCGATTGACATAACTGCTGGTCCATCAGGGTGCACCAGATGAGAGCTCTTAAGACTAATTTTATAATTCTAATTCCTAATCTTGTAATTTTTTTTAAGGGACGGGTACATGTAAGAATGAAGGTGAGTAGGCAGGCAGGAAGGAGAGAAAGAAGCATCATCTTTATTTTTATTTAGTTATTCACACTGATTATTTCCCCCTACCTGGTACTCAAACCCAGATGTATATGGTTTGCTCCTTTGGAGGTGATAACCTAACCATCGCTCCACGTGGGCACGACTAATTATAAATTATATAATAATAATTATTAGCCAGAATTTAATTACGTTGTTTCTGTGTGTCTTGGTTTTTGCTAGTGAAACAGTGGAGTACATTTTTAAATTAACCCTCACTTCCTAAAATGGGGTATTATCGCTAATACTTATTTAAGAGTAAGCTTTTTCCTCTTTCTTAAATTCTGTTAGATTGTCAGATCCAGATACTTTTTTTTTGTTACCAGGCTCACTCTCCTTCATCTCAGTCTACTCACAGATGATTCACACACAGGCTATCCTAATTTGTCTTTATATCTTGTGACAGATTAAAAGGCACCTCGAAGCTAATATTTTTACCAAGTCATTTTCCATGATTTTGAGACATTTGAAATGGGGCAGGTCACTTTTCTCTGTAGATTGATTTATTGCTTATCAAATAAGAACAGCTCTCCATTATTTGGTTTTTCTCATATAGCTATTACAGATGGACAAATTAGAACAGTGATATCCAAAAGTTAACAAGGGGATTTAGAGGACAGATTCTGGAGCCATACCATACAAATCCCAATTAGCTGTATGACATTGGGCAATATCAGTTTCTTCATCTCTAAAAGGAGGGTAATACCTAATTCAGACAGTGTGAATATGAATGAGGTAACGAATGTAAAGTGTGTAGAACAGTGGCTTGCTTTCAGGAAGTGCTATATAAATATTAGCACCTGGGACCCTGCCTTGCAGCCCAAAGACCCAGATTCAAGACAAGGGGCTGGAGTTAAAAACCAAAAGATAAATAAAGGGTGTTCCTTCCTTAAGAGGCTTCTTCCTCCTTGCCCTTCTTTTTTTTAAAAAAAAAAGTCAGCTGCTGTTGCTTTAAGACTGTAATAAAATTTTAGGTGAAAGACTGGTGAACAAATTTTTATTTGAGTAGTTTTTATTTATATATTAGAAACATCACTAGGACAAAACATTTTACAATTTAGTGAGTCGGGTTTAAAAAATACTAAAAAGAATAGTAAGTGATAAAGCAAATGTGGCATGGTGCTAACAGCTGTCAGTCTAAGGGTATGGGAGTTCATTTGTTAGTATTTTTCTTTTCCTTTTTAAGGAAAGAAGGGAAATGAGGGAGAGGCATTTTTATTTGCTTTATTTTGGCTTCCCCACCCCAGACCATGAACCTGGGTCCTTGGGCTTTACATGTTCCATGCCCCAGCTATCTCAGCCACTTGAGGCCCAATAGTGTGCCCTGTGCCAGTATTCTTGTCACACTTTTCATTTTTTTTAAAGAAAAGGTGCAGGCAAGGATGAAGGTCACTAGAGGCAGGCAGGTGGGAAGAGAGAAGAGGAAGAAATACTTTAGTTGTTCATCTTGGTTGTTCCCCCAGCCCCAGGTGACAAACCAAGATCCTTGGGATGTATGTGGACTGGGGCCAGTCGAAGGGGACTGACCAAACCACTACTCCACTAGGATGCACCTATGATTTCACATATATAAACTTCAAGAAAAAAGAATAATATATGGTGGTGTAGTGGTCCGATTAGTGACTACTTTGGGTGGTATTAATTGGAAGCGGGGCCAGGGGAGAGTCTTCTAGTGTGATGAAATATTCTGTATCTTTACACAGGTGATGATTACACAGTACATATACATTAGAGTTCACTCACTTATCTGCACACTTAAGATTTATATTCTTTGGCGTGGCAGTTAGATCACTTGCCTCCAAGGGAGCAAGCCATGTACTCCTGGGTTCGAGTTCCAGGTTGTGGGGAAACAACCATTGTGAACAACTAAATAAAAATAAAAGGTGATTCCTCCTCTCTTCCTGTCTGCCTGCCTGCTCACCTTCATTCCTGCCTGTACATTTCCTTTAAAAAGAGAGATTTATGTACTTCAGTATATTCAAAGTATACTTTAAGCATAAAATAAAAGGAAACTAATAAGGCCTCAAAAAAAATCTTAGTATAAGAAGTACAAATTGAATGATGCTAAAAATTGTTTTGCTTAACTTTATTATAGGTTCTTTTGAATATCCATGATAATGAAATCATTGTGGGTATTGCACTAACAGAAGAGAGTCTTCACCGAAGAAATATCACACATTTTGGACCTACAACTCTTAGATCTACTCTTGCGTATGGAATGCTCAGGTGAGAGAATGGGTTAGCCATTTAAAGTGACACCTTGTTTGAATTTTCCCTTCAAAACACTTCAGTTTTCTGTGGTACTGTGTTGGGGTTAATGAATAAAGAACAGGATAAAGGCATGCCCTGGTGAAGTAGCAGTTAGATCAGTTGCCCCCAAAGGACACAGGCCACATACCCTCTGAGTCTGAGTCCTGGGTCCTTGGGAAACAATCATTATGAACAACTAAATAGAAATAAAATAAATTGCTTCTTCCTCCTCTCTCTTTCTGCCTGCCTGCTAGCCTTCATTCCAGGCTGCACCATTGCTTTAAAAAGAAAAACAGGATAAAGAACTGATGATCTATGTCTTTCCCCTGTATCCAATATTAATTCCTAGTGATTTTGAAAATATGCAAAATACCTATTATATACCTGGTAGTTGATTGTTTTTCCTTCTCTTCCAAACTTTGTTGCTTTTATTCTCCTCATTCATGGAATCACAATGTGACACAATTGAAATCTATTAATTCAGTGACAATAATAGAAAACTAGGTCTGTGATTAAGGAAGAGCTACTACTCTTCATTTCACAAACATTATCTACTGACAGACATTATGGTAGAGCTAGAGTTACAGAAAGTTACTCTAGGTGCAACTAGAAATTAGAAACCTGTACATAAGCTAGTATAAGATTTAAAAAGTGGTGATTGTATAGGAGGGGCATTTATTGGAAAGATAATGAGAAATCTTAGGGAGTCTGCAGAAAAACTAAAATTCATGACTCAAGAAAATAGGAACCAGATTTTAAAAAAGCCACCAGAAACCTAGGCAATAATTTTTATCTCCTGGAGCCTCTCAAGATCTGATCTTATCTGTTTATCTGTGCACATAACTGCCCATCATCTAAATGTATAGATTGCCAATGTTTTGTTGTTTCTTTTAAAGGAAAAGTGAAGGCAGAATGGAAGGTGGACAGGAGGGCAGGAAGAGAGAAGCAGCAGCATTTTATTTTACTTATTCTTCATCTTAGTTGCTCCCCTGACCCCCTGTCATGAATCCAGGTCCTTGCCATATATGTGAACTGAACTGACCGGAGACCATGGACTTAACTGCTAAGCCACCAGGGCATATATATATATATATATATATATATATCCCTTCATTTTCAAGTGACCAGCCCATGCTGCCTGGGGCTTCGAACTCTTCAAATTCTCAGATGAGAAAATCTGATTGACACAGTTTTAGTCAAGAATTCACCTTGGACCCAGCAGCAATGGCTGGGACTATAGGGTTGCTTACTACCAAAAGGGCTGCCAAAGATTCTTTTGCTGTATATTTAGAGATAGGACAGAGAGATAGAGCTAGAGTGTTACAGTGTAATCCAGTGTTAGTCCCCAAGACTGTCCTGTGAGATTGGGAGATAAATAATTGCCTTACATATGATAAATAGCAAATAGATTACAAAAAGATTAGCAGGACAAAAGAGAAACCTAGTGACCTGTCTGCCAAGTGGATGCTTCATGGAACATTGAAGCCACTGATAGTAATACTTCTAATTCTGACTCATCACTGATTAGATTTGTGTCCATGAACAGCTTTTGTATCAGTTTATCTCTAAAATGAGAATATTGTTAAATAACCTACCTCAAAGAGTTGTCAGAAGGATTAAATGAGATAATGCAGGTAAACAGCTTAATCCACACCCAGCATAGTTAAGCATTAAAGTAAATTCTTTCATAGCAAGGTTATTCTCTTTTAAATTAAATTCATAAATTAGGAATTCTGCATGTCTGATTGCCAGACTGATACTGATATTTTATTTGAAATATAATTTCTTTTAATAGTATTATATACAAAATAAGTTTTTTTAAAGGCATACATATGTACCTATATAATAAAAGGAGTAGAAGCTAAATTCCATCTAGGAGTGAAATGGGATTTCAGATGACAGTATGATAGTCAAAGGGGACTTTAAGCTATATGTGATTTTTTTCTTTTTTTAAGTGCTAGAATGGAGTCAACATGTAATCACAAATTAATTATTTTAAAAGGAAAGGTACAGGCAGGAATGAAGGCAGAAGCAGGCAGGGAGGCAGGAAGAGAGAGGAAGGAGCACTTTTGTTTTTCATTTAGTTGTTCACACTGGTTGTTCCCCATCAGGCCCAGGTCTTAAATTCAGAGGTATGTGGCCTGTGTCCTGAGGCGATTGACCTGAACACTCTACAAGGGCATGCCTGATATTTTTTGGGAAGAAGGGCCTAAGGAACAGGAGGAAGATACATTTATATAAGTATTTGTTTATTTTGATCATCCTGTCCATCCTGTCCCCCCCCCAACCCCCCTTTTCCCCACTGCCTCATTACACCCCTGACCCTGGTTGCCAGGGCCTTGGGCTTTGCATGGTCCACACTCCAGCTGCCTTACCTACCTGAGCCACAAGAGCATGACCCAAATTGATTTTTTAGTGAATAATTGGTACTCTCTCTGCTATGCAATTTGAAATATTTTATTAAAACTTTAGGACCAGAAAGACCCTGGTGACTTAGCAGTTAAGTCTGTGGCTCTGGCCCCCGTAGTTCATGTACAGCTCAAGGACCTAGATTTGTGCCCCAGGGCTGGGGGAACAACCAAGATGAACAACTAAATAAATGACTCTTCCTCTTCTTTCTCTTTGTTTCTACTCTCCTTCGTTCTGCATGCTTCTGTTAAAAAGGAAAGAGAGAGAGCAAAATCTTAAGGACTAGTCACTGAGGAAGCCTCAGCTATTGATGAAGTCTCTTCACATACTGTTTTCTTTTCTCTAGGCTCTGTTCTCCTCAACCTACTGATATAATAGTTGATCCAATGTGTGGAACAGGGTCAATACCAATAGAGGTAATAATCTTCCTTTAGCTTTTAGATAAGCAAATGACATATCCAGAATTTTTAAGAACTAATGTAAAAATTGACATAGTAAAATCACCAAGGTTACGTCATTGGACCAAAGACTTTGAGAAAATTACACTGGTCAAACTAGAACTTTCTTGTAAAAGATGTAACTACTTTTTACAAATAGACTAGATCAGTTACATCTTTTTGCATCTGGCTGACATGTTTTTGACTTGAAATTACAAAATCTTTTCAGGGATATATGATAGTTATCATTCCAAAGCTTATATGAGGTTATACTTTATTTTGAAAATCTCAGATATCCCAATATATATGATTATATAAAATCCCACAGCCACAAAAAGGTATAGGTTGTTCAGTTTGATTTGGTTAAGTTTTTCAAAGCACATTGGTATTTAGGGTGTGTAAATCCTACTGTATGCCAGACACTGCTGGATGAAGGATTGAATAAAATACCAGCTCTGTCTGTAAGGGGTTCCCTGGTTCATGAAGAGGCAGATAGGTATAGAAAAAACTGAAAAAGAAAATAAGTGCTGTAGCAGATCGGTATTCAAACAACTTACAGAGCTGGTGTTACTGTTACTGAGAGTATCATGAAAGAGGAGTAGAATAGCCAGCAAAGACAGGAGGGTATTTAAAAAAAGGGAATAACAAAGGATACTATGTGATAATTGAATTGTCTCCAGTATTCATGATTGAAATGATTCCCTCTGATCTTTTTCTTTTCTTTTTTTTTCCAGTCCATCTCATTTAATACATACTTTTTGTCTTTTAGGGGGCTACTGAGTGGTCTAACTGTTACCATATTGCTGGTGATAATAACCCGTTGGCTATGAATAGAGCAGCAAATAATATCTCATATCTGTTGACCAAGAGCCAAATGAAAGAAGGGTAAATATTTTTTAAATTTTGTAGCCTCTCTTAATCACTATTCACATTGACTTGATGAATTCATATTCCCAGCGCATTGTGACATCATGTGACATCAAAGTAGATATATTGTGAGATTCCCATTTAAATTTTCAAAGCTTACTGAAAATTTTTAAATTTTTTAATTTAAGTATAATTTCCCAAAGGCAACGGTCTTCCTTTTTCTTTCCTGATTTATATATCTTTTTCTCCATATAGTGGGAGAATATCATATGGATTCATTTTGATTTCGTAAGTTTTTTAAACACTTGTTTTTATGTACTTTTTTTTTTTTTTTTTTTTTTTAAGGAACAGTACAGGCAGGAAGAGAAGCAGCAGCATTTTATTTGTTTATCTTGGTTGTTGTCCCAGGCCCTGTGTCCTGAACCCAGGTCCTTGGGATGTATGTGGACTATGCCAGCCAGACGTTAGGCTACCAGGGTACACTATATAGTTTATTTTTTAATGACTGCGCAAAATCCCACTGTATAGAAAACTAGTTTATTTAGCCTTTTCACTGATGGCACTTAAAATAAATTGAGTTGTAAGAGACCCGAAAGCCATCCCAATGATGTCTAAATGTCTTCTGACTCTGCCCCTGCAGGCCGTTGATTCCAGCTTTGACTGCTGTCATGTAGTCAGCTGAATCCCTATACTTTCTACACATTTGACTTTTCCTCCACATAGAAAAACCTTATCTGTGTCACATGAGTGACATTAAATATTTGAAGGGCTACCAAAACATCCCTCCCTGCCTCCACCCCACTACTACAAACCATTTTTCTTTCCAAACAAAATATTCCCACGTCCTTCAACCATATCCCTTTGATATTTGTGCATTAGAAATCCATTAACCTTGGACATTGTTTTCATCCTAGATGTATATTGTTAGTATCTAGCCCAATACTGCAGATTACATTTAATGACACCACTTGTACTAATCTTCACCATTCTTACAGTTTCGGATGTTTTGGGGAAGAAATGGTTGAAACGTCTCTTGGCTTACAGTTTCTTACCAGAGACATCATCATACAATTGTTTCTTTGGTCTCCTTTGCTGCTGTCCTTCATTTTCTTATAAAACAGTAGCTGTAGATAGTGGTCATTAGATGGTTTCACAGGCACTCCTGAATCCATAGCCCAGGAAGACATTAACCCATGATGAACCTCAACAGATCTAGAAATAGCTGCCTCTATAGCCCTTACTGTGAGTTTATATTTCTAAGTAGAAACTAGTTGTTTTCGAAAATACTCATTTTTTGCATAGTCATATTTATACATGGATGCCTGAAACTATTTTATAATTGTATTATTAGTTATATATTTTTTTAAATAGCTTTTTAAATTAGAATCATCAGTGCTCTATTTTGTTTTTCCATATACACTATGTTCAGTGCTTTTTGGCTTTTATTCCTATTTCCTGTTGAGGTTTTTTGTTTCCTAAAATCTTATTACGTGCTATATATAGCATCTTTTAAATTATATATTTTTTGTTCTAGAAAAAAGGTACAGGCAGGAATGAAGGTAAGCAGAGACTGGCATGCAGGCAGAAAGAAAGCACTCTATTTAACTTAGTTGTTCATCTTGGCCATTCATCCTGGCCCACGATGTGAACCAGCATCATTTGGATGTATGTGGACCGTGCCAGCCAAAAGCAGCTGACCAAACTGATAATCCTACAGGATGTGCCTATAGATTTTGAAATTTTCATTTTTTTTATTACTTTCTAAATAGTTGGTTGTATACTTGTCTCTCTCATCTAGTTTAGGATAGTGCTTTTCAGACTTTAATATGCAGAGTAATCACCTGGGGATCCTGTTAATGTATAGATTCTGATTCAGAAGATTTAGAATGGGACCAGAGACTGCATTTCCTAGCAAGTTTATGGGCAATTTGATGCTGTTGGTCTGTGACTCAAATTTGAGTAATAAGGATTTCAGAAATTTTTTTACATATAAGCAGTTGTAAGGCTTTAATATTTTAAGTGTTATTGTGATTAATTTTTATGATGTTTCATACAGTGATTTTTTTAAGGCTTAATTAGGAGTTTTACTTGGAAGTTATAAACATTTCTTTTCTAGCTTCTGAGTATCTTATTTATTGTTCAGATCCTCTGCACTTTCACTTAGTATGTTTGACCTGCATTATTTCTGTTACCTTGATGTTTAATACTTTTTGATTTGTGTTTTATTGTAGTTATAGGTGTTTGTGATTGTAATGTGCATATTTTTTGTTATATGCTTTTTTTATTACGTAGTGATTGCCTTTATTACAATTTTTTTCTTAAATTCTCCTTTATTATCAATATAACCCTTAAATTCTGCTCTTTTGATTTGCCCTTAATTCTCAATCTGTGCATTGACTGTTGTGTTTTATTTCTTAAACCAGTAGCTTTGCCTTAATGCGGATTTATTATTTATATTGATTTTTATCTTGTCATCTATGTTTTCGATTCTTTTTCTTGCCTTGTTTTTAATAGTTACATATATTTTTAATCTGAAAACAGTTTTATATTTAATAATTTTACTTATACTATGTAGGTTACCAAATTTCGTCCTTCAAATATAACACTTCAGGTATGTCCTGGTGTCTCAGGTATTACTAAGCCCATGCCTGGGAAGCAGTCCACATACAACCAAGGTCCTAGGTTCACGAGATAGGGGGAGGGGAGAGCAAACAACGACTAAAATGAATAAAATTCTTCCTGCCTGCCTTCATTCCTCTCTGCCTTCCTCTTAAAAAATAAAAATTATGGGTACCCTGGTGGAGCAACAGTTAGATTAGTTCCTCTAAAGGATGCAAGTCACATACCCCTGGGTTCAAGTCCCTGGTCCAGGGGGAGAACAACTAGTGTGAATAACTAAAGTGGAAATAAAAATAAAATGCTTCTTCAGTCTCTGTTCCTGCCTGTCTGCCCACTCACCTTCATTCCTGCCTGTACCTTTAAAAATAAAAATGAAAAAATTGGTGTGGCCTGGTTGCTTAGCAGTTAAGTCCACCACGGGTAGTCCCTGTACATCCCGGGGATCTGGTCTTGTGCCCCGGGGCTGGGGAAGAACCAGGATGAACAACTAAACAAAATCAATAAAGTGCTTCTTTCTACCTGCCTCTGCTCACTCTCATTCCTGCCTGCACCTTCATTTTCTTTTTATATTTTTACAAGATTTTTTTTTTTAATGAAAACATGGAAAGTTTACATGTAATTGTGAATTACATTAGGGCACAAACTATAAAGTGGTTGAGTTCTCTAAAATGTACTCTGGGAATGAGAGCTGAGTATCAAAAGAAGGAACATGTTGAAAAGATGGAGCCCTTCTCCCTAAGGTTGGGATTCTTGTCATCTGAAGGTGTAGTTGTCCATTGGTGGTGAAGAAAACCATTGTGTTGTCTTGGGTCAGGACTAGTTCATGGAAAGTACACAGAAGCTGACAGGCAAGAAAGGGAC
Organism: Solenodon paradoxus; assembly: GCA_004363575.1. NCBI lineage: Eukaryota > Metazoa > Chordata > Mammalia > Eulipotyphla > Solenodontidae > Solenodon > Solenodon paradoxus. The sequence continues at coordinate 134,432 of RJWH01002081.1, read as the reverse complement.
ACTTCCACTGGGTTGTTGGTGTGTTGTACCGATAAACAAGGACTGGAAGCAACTATGCTGGAGGTTTTAGTTTGACCAGCAGTTAGCAGTTGATACCCACTATGGTGTATTTGCTGTCTTAGGTTTTTCTGTGGGGTTTCTTTATGCTTTATAAAGAGCATCCTTTAATATTTTTTTGCAAAGCTAGTTTTGTGGTGATAAACTCCTTTAACTTACCAGAAAAGGCTTTTATCATTCCTGCGGTTCTGAATGATAATTTTGCCAGATATAGTATATCCTAGGATGAAACTCCTTTTCTTTCAGCACTTTGAATATATTCTGCCATTCCCTTCTGGCCTGTAGTTTCATTTGAGAAGTCTGACAATCTTATGGGGGCTCCTCTGTATGTGACACGTTTTTTCTCTGGCTGCTTTTAAGTCTTTATCTTGTATTTTGAACATTTTTATGATGTGTCCAGGCGTATTTCTCTGGGTTTTTTACTAGGAACTGTTTGAGCTTCCTGGATCCGGAGGCTTGCTTCATTCTTCAAATTGGGGACGTTCTCATCTATTATTTCTTCAAATATGGTTTCTGCCCCCTTTTCTCTCCCTTCCTCTGGGACCCCCATAATGCAAATGTTGTTCCTTTGACATTATCTCAGAGGTCCTGCCTGCACCTTTAAAATAAAAGTCACTTCATCTTTTTAGTGTTCTGATTTTTCCTGGTTTCATCACTTTGCTTTTTAGTGGGTTTCTGATCTTCCTCAGTATTTCATCACTGGTGATCTGATCTGTTTGATCAGTAATGTTTTATTTACATTGTCAGTTATGTACTCTTCTAACACTGTTTTCAAAAAAATCTATTGTAGTGTTACAGTCTTGTAACAGATGTGGACATCTTTTGAAAACCAGTGTTAACCATTTAAAAAATTTATCATTAGATTTTGTTTCATTGTTTTTATCTTGTTTCTTCCTGCTACTTTAAAAATACTAACTTTTGATGTCACTGATACTTTAGTATTTTAGCAGCATCTTGTAATTTATAAATAAGTCCCTTCAGAAACTTTTATTTAAAAAAGTTCCTATTTCAAAATATGTTGAAAGACCTTTCCTTCAACCCCACAGCAGACCGTCCTGGGGACTGCCCATAGATGCTGTTCAGTGGGATATCTGCAATCTGCCACTGAGAACTGGCTCTGTGGACATAATTGTAACAGACATGCCATTTGGAAAAAGGTGGGACTTAGCTTTTTAAAATGTGACTTTTATCTTCACCTCTTAGACAAGTGTCTACTAGTCTTCTGAATTTCTGGGTATTTTCTTTGAGCTTATTCCATCAGGAATTTCTGTGGCTAAGGTACAGGTCAAGTAAAGTCCAACGACTGGGGTTTGAGACTTGGGTCCAGGGTGAGAAAAGAAAGAAATTATAATATGATGGACGTAACTTTTATTTCTACCTAGAACTTGAACATATTGACTACATTTGCTCATGACTATCACAGGAGGTTCATTTTGAAAATTCGACATCTAATTCACTTTCTATTCCATTGTTGAGTTACATAGTGATACTTCACAGAAGGTTGAGGAAAATTTGATACTGGTTCTGTTTCTTAGCATAAAAGATTTTAAATCACAGTTTGGTTTATATAATTTGCTTATAACTCATTAAGAGGACAAGTTATCTAACTTGTCAAAAGAAATTTTTTTGTGACTTATATAAAATTCTAAGTAGCCTGTTAACTAATTTCATTGACATAATGGTAAATTATATTTCAAAAATATTTCACAGTACTAGATACTTACATTTTGCTCACCAGGTTTTCTTTTATAGGATAGGCTCCAAGAAGAGGAACTGGAACCTTTATCCAGCTTGCCTTCGAGAGATGAGCCGTGTCTTGAGACCTGGGACAGGCCGAGCTGTCCTACTTACTCAGGACAAGAAATGCTTCACCAAGGTGCTTTATGTTAGCTTGCAAACAGCCTGTGACAACTTGATATTTTTAAGACTAGTGGGGATACTACTTTGAGCAAGATATTTCCCCCCATGTTTCTTCCTAGCAACTAAAACTCCTTAGTCTAGAAACAGATTGTCAGCTATTTATTTTTATACCTTTTGTGTATACACAGGCATTATCTGGAATGGGCTACGTCTGGCAGAAGGTGCATACTGTCTGGGTAAACATAGGTGGTCTTCATGCTGCAGTTTATCTTCTGAAACGTACACCTCAAGCTTTCAGTTGTCCTTCAGAACAAGATGGAGAAAGAACTCCTTGGTAACACAAAGACTGAAGATGAGTAATGTATGTTTCCTGACCCTGGAAATGTCAGCATGAAGAACTTGTTTTGGAAGAAAAATACTAACAAAAGTACCGTTTGCACTGTTTTAACTTGCTTAGAGCTCTTCACCGTAGTTTTAGCAAAAGATATAAATGTAATAGAACTGAAAAAGTTATGAGAAAGCAGAGCTTTTCTTAGGAGCTGTTTTAAAGATATAACTGGGAAATTAGTACTTTTCTTAAAATGCTTTAAGGAATCTACTGAAAAGCCTACTAAAATGCTCTGGGATTTGGGCTTAGGACATTTTATTTCAAGCTTTATTACAGTTATTTTTCACTGTAGCAAGTTGCAGGCTATCCTCCACTAAAAAAAAGGTAGAGAACATGATGAGTGCATCTTCTGCTAAACCTCACTGCCTATGCAACTTTGTTATTAGTTGTTCTAATTCTTTTCAACCTTAAAAAATGAATTGTAAATGATTTTGTAACATTTTTGCCATGACCAGATGAAATCTAAGTTTATTTTATTGCCTTAAAAGTTTAAAATAGCCTATTATTCAAATTAACGCATAAAACTAAAATAGAGAACCAAGGTTTATCAAAGGATTTCAAAGACACTTAATTGTTAGTAGTATAGGACATTTCTATTTGCAAACAGTAGCAAGTGCATTGACAGATGAAGTATGGGACCAGTAAGCCAAATTTAAAGAAATTTTATTTTTCTTTCAGTACACAGTGGTATTGTCAAAAAACATGTCATAAAGTGTTAGTTTCTTAAAAGGCTTACAAAACAAACTGATGCATCTTTGAATTAAAAGCTTCATTTAAGTTTTACTTTCAGTGTGTCATTATTCATATCTAGTTGCTTTTCCAGTTGGAGAAAGTTCTTCCTGAGAAGTGACCTCAACATTAAGTCCTTGTGAAAACAGTGTCCCTGGGACAAAGAACTCCCTGGGAGTTCTATGTAGAACTCTTTAGTGTTTCAGAGTTTTCAATATTACCTTAGCAATATAATAGTACTACACATTACCTTTTGATGCTTCATATTTAGAATAAAAATACAAAAGTCCTTCTTTCTTTTGAAGAATAGAACACATTAGCAGCACATGTAAACAGTTCTAGTCAGGTTTCTCTGATCCCACACTCCAGAGTGAATCAGAAAAAGATATTTTTAACAGTTTCATGTCCTAGAATTTGTACCATCATCAGAAGGCACAGCTGCATTATGGGCTCAACATAAAACCACTTTTCACCTCTGAGCAAAGAAACCTTAAAACAGTCCACAGAACCAGGGTCTATTGTACCTGTTGGAGTAGACATATGAATTAATATTCTTGCATAGTGGCTTAGTTTTTAAATCTATAAAATTAGTTATTACAGTTTCAGTCCTACTAAATATCATAGTGAAAAGCACATCCAGATTGATTTTTAAAATGTAGTAAGCATTATCTGCAAGTTTGCCACACTCCTCCCTGACATTAGGTGTAATCTGGTGACAGAAATACGTGTAGACTATGAGAGGGTTCAGAAGAACTGGGGTTGTTAGACATGTGACACTGCCACCTAACCTACGTGTGACCTTAGTTTTTATTTATCCTTTGAAGGGGCCTCTTGCACCATGGGATTTGTCAAGATGGGAAAGGAAGTTAATCTGATCTACACAAAATAACAATGAACAGACATTGAAAAATTTTAATTATTTTGGAGGAAAAAAAACCTTATATAAACATTGAAACAGATTTTACAAGTTTTAAAATAAGGAAGAGTTACCTTGGAGAGCCTGTCAATGTATTAGTGATTAGAAACAGAAATATTTGTCTAAACATTGCTTTTAAAATGGTAAGGCTTTCAGGAAATTGCCAAAACTGCAGATTTTGGCACATCCGTGTCGGATATGGCTCAGGCAGTTCTCAACTACAAAGACCAAAAGTTGAAGGCTGCAAAAAAGGAATTATTTGAAAGGCCTATAAAGTGTCTAAAGTACAATAAAGCCTATTAAAGTACATAATATTAGTAAGATAAGCATTAAAAAAAGCAAACCATCCCTATTCTCAGCATAGCATTTCCAAGAGGTTCAGATGAGGTATTATCTGGGAATTTCAGTGTGGAAATGGTGAAAGTTTGAAAATTGGGATAATCAGATTTAATGATTTTTACCACAGTTTTTTTAAAGCTCATACCACATACAAACCTCTACCAAAAATTTCTAACTGTGCATAATGTGGAAAAGTATATCATTTACAAGAAGTGCATTCTGTCACCTTTAATACTTTAGTCTCAATCCCAGATTCTAAATTGCCAGTTGCCTGCTAGTTACCATTGTTTGCACCACTCAAACTCCAAAACCTGTCCTAGCATGCCCACTCTCCTAGTCATCTGGCCTTAAACCTGGGGAGCATTTTGAACTCCATGTAGTTACTCAATGGGGTGGGGTGTTTCCTATGTACATTGTATACAAACTTGCTCTTTCTCACACTTTGGTCTAAGGACCCCAACACTTTTAAAAACAGGGCCACAGACAGCTCTACTTACAAGTACTTTACCATATTAGAAATAGACTGAGAAAAATATCTGAATAAATGTACTGTATCATTTTCATGAAAGTAACTTCAAAGAGTGGCACTGTTTCACATTTCTGCATTCATTTCTATTAAGCAGCTTAATAGAAGACAGCTGCATTGTTATTCTTTTCTTGCTTTAGATTGTATTTTCATGTTTTGGTCACTAAAAAAATATTGGTTCACAAGATTTATACAAATCTTCCAAATGTTGGCCCAGTTCATTATGTAATATCTAAGTTTATTATCTTGATACATCATTAAAAAAAAAAAAAAAAAAATGAAGTACTGGGAATATGTCCAGCTCCCAATAGTGAATATAACAGTTCCCAAAATTGTAATTTTCACTTCAAAGTTTGAATTTTATCACTGACTTGTTTTCCTTGAAAGGCTCACTTCCTTCATATTAAAAAAAAAAAAAAATCTGCCAAATAGCCAAATGACAACTAAAATTTGAGTCATTCTTTTAAGTAAAAGTGGTGTTCTAACATAATAGTAGCTAATTCAGCTTGCAACTCAGTTGCACCAATGCTTTTTTCCTGAGCCAACCAGTGTACTTGGCAGAAGTAGTGTGCAAACTTTCCATTTTATCACCCATATAAAAGTATTCTGCAGATTTAACAAAATTTTTATGGCTTTCACAAGGACATTCTTAAGTGAAACTGGCAGTGAAGAGTGACTACCGGTGTGGTGCCACTGCCTTTCTTTGTGCCAAAATGCTGGCAGTTTTACCTACCTTCGCTTTTTCACCATTAGTGAAAATGTCAGGCTAAAATGCCAGATTTTAAAAAGTTCACTCAACACTTTGAATATTTCAGGATAGGTTGTGTCTGTTGCCAAACTTTCACATAAGACTCTCCTTAACTAGATGATGCTGATGCCAGACAAACACAAGCAAAATAACAAGTCCAGCCATGTTGTACATTCATGCATTTGTAAGGCATAAGAATATTTTTACAGAAAAGAAATTAGCAGACTTCATGTCTGCAGGTAAGTTCCATTTGACAGGTTAGGGTAGTTAAAAAGAGCACTACTGTGATTTACCTTTCACCTAGCGTTCAGCAACTTTTCCTTTAAGATATTTCAGTAGCTTTTTCTTAGTTTCTTCGATGCTGATTCTTACTATGAGCCACAGAACTCTGATACAAGTATTTCATCATTTTAGCATTTTTAGACATAGATGGTGTAGCTATGGGTGAGTCTTTACAGTCTATTAAGCCAATGATCCATTCTTAAATAAAAATACAAATTGGTTTATTTTAGAATAGTTATTAAATTGTAAAGTAAGTCATGCATGCTTAACTTTTAAAATTTAGGATTCTGAGAAAAATTTAAAATACTTCATAAGGCACTGAAAGAAAACAATGTACATGTTTATGCTTAGAAAACTACAGAATTTTATCCTAACAATATTGAAAGTTGCTTATACTACAGAGGTGTAACTTCAAGAGAGTTAACTTCTAAAAATTCAATCTTCACACCTAAACCTGTAAAATGGAAGAATACAGAGCACCATTCGATTAACAATGATGTCATCAAACATCACAAAGTTTCTGCATAGTTGTGAGAATGAGATGAAAAGGTTAATATCTCAGTGTTAAGAAAAGTTTAACTGGAATATCTTCCTGTGCTTACTCAACAGGGATACAATCAACAAGCATTGGCTTGCCCTCAATAGCAATCTAATTACCAATTTATTTACATCTGTGAGTACTGTGACAACATTCAAGTCAGGAACCCAATATATGGCACGGAGGGCATCAAGGAAGTGACAGTGTGTTAAGGGGACTGTTCTCAATGACTAGCAGTTGGTCAGTTACTGAGTCTTTTTAACTTTCCTTCGACTTTGCCATCATTCTCTAACAGGCCTCATTACTTTATACCAAATTTTCTACATTCTCACAACTCGCCCTGTATCCTGCAGCCAGGTTAAACTTTCTAGGACTTTCCATCAGAGAAAGGTAGTATTATAAACTGATAAGGAATACTAAATAAGTCAGACTAGAGTTTGAATTTCTGGCCCTTCATTTGTGTGTCTACAGGAAAGCTATTCAACTTCACTAAGCTTTAGTTTTCTATTCTGCTAAGTGGGTTTCATTACTGCAAGCACACTAAATACACTGGCAAAGAGGTGGACACACTATCTGGCACACAACTGGCACTTTTTATTAATCATTTCTTTGAACATACCTGCTTCTGTGAGCTACAGTGTATGCTAGATTATGATGCCATTGTTTATTTACTATAGTAAAGTTTGGGATTAGATTTTAACCAAAAGTGAAGAGGGTTGACTGAGTTGACTAGGATCCATACCATAGAAGTTGGGTTAGTTACCTGGTAAAATGTGATATAAAAACATGTTACTGTTGTTAGCATGAAGAGCATGCGTAATTAGATTAATAAAAAAACTAGTAAGCCCCGTTTGACTCAGGAGGCTAAGGTTCAAACTATGAAAGCCATGGACCAGAGTTGAGACTTAAGGCTCGAGGTAGCCAAAAAATAAAACCTAAAAAACAGAGTATACCCAAAGGCCAGGGATGACTAGGCTAAGAAAAAAGTTGGAACACAGAACTGTTATGTTTAACCATGATTATTTGATTCAATACTACTAACATTCTAATAATTCTGTTTTTCACCCCCAGTTTTTTCAAGAACAGGAAGTCGAGGGCATGCCCTTGTGCCTCAGGTGGTTGAGATCTTGGCATATCAACCATGTAAAGCCCATGGGGCTGGGGTGAAAAAAACAAAATAATGATGCTTCTCTCCTTCCTCCCTCTTTAAAAAATGAATAAAAGTTGTTGTTCCCTGGTTTGGACACCTGCCTTTAAAGGAGCAGTCCATATACACCTTAAGGACCTGGGTTAGCGTCCTGGGTCTAGGAGTAACCACCAATGTGAACTGAGTTAAAAATAAAGTACTTCTTATTCCTCTCTTCCTGCCTGCTATTTTCCTTTAAAAAGTAAAGTCTTTGGGGGAAAATGTTCAATATATAGGAGTGTGCCAGTAAGGTAAGTAGCAAAATCAAGAATTCTCAGTCTGCATAATAACAGATTCCTAGACATGTAACCTAATAAGAGGCTCTATAATTAAAACTGGCCAGAAACAAACTAGTGCTACCTTTGTGACATCAATTCTATACTCTTTTATTGTTTTTTAAAGGAAAGGTACAGGCCAGGAAAGGAAGCAGAATTTTATTTATTCATTTTGGTTATTCCCCACAACCTTCCCACAAGGCCCAGGTCATAAACCTGGATCCTTGGAGTAGATATATGTTGACTGCACTGGTTGGAGGCAGACTCACCCACAAGCCACCAGAGTGCACCCCCCACCCCCTTTTTTTTTTTACAGGTAAGAATGAAGGCGAGAAGACGAGTAGGCAGGCAGGAGAGAGTAAAGAAAGAAGCATTTTTATTCATTTTTATCTAGTTGTACATCCTGGACACAAACTTAGGTCCTTGGATGTATGTGGACTACGCTTTGGCTGGAGACAGTTGACCAAATCACTACTCTACCAGGAACACCCATATTCTTAACAGTTGTAAACATAATTACGTGAAATCGTTACAAGAAATATATTAAGAAATATTTAGTTCAAATTTGCAAATCTAAAAAACGCACTTTACAAAACCTTCGGTTCTCACGCAAGTTGAAGAAAACATTATGGCTGTACTTCAAACGGAGATAGGTAGCTGGTTTATTTATAACAAAACCAAAAATAAAGCCCAAGGAAACAAAGCACAGGAAGAGGGTTAGTGCAATGATCTGTACAGGAAATCCAAGAGCCAAAGGGTAGACAGGCGTATTCAGAGACCATGAGGCGTCACTCTCCTTTATGAACAGAATATTAGGGAAATCTAGGTTAAGTATAGCCTTAAGTTTCTCCATTAAAGCCACCTTGTTTTCTGTCTTGTGGGCTTAAGCTACTTGAAAATCAATTTCACATTTAAATCAAACCAACACTGAGTAGCCAGCTAGCTCCATGTTCAGGTACTGAAAAATAAAAATATCAACCCACATCCTTATAAAGAATTCATTTAGTGGGAAAATAGACAAAAAAGGGAACCTGATTGTTCAAGAACAATATTTGGAATATTTTAACATCCCTTTTCATTTTGATTAATATATAATTTTATTATTTCTTTTGCTTACATTGCTGTATGCATTTTAGGGTATTGAAATCATACTTCAGTGGCAACCGGGGGGTGACAGGGGAGGGAATAAAGAGGGAACAAGGTGGTTGTAAAGGGCCCTAGAATGCTGATAGGTATGGTGTGAAATAGAATGCAGTGTGAATACATCCCTTTACAAAAAACAAAACAAAACAAAAATTGACCCTGTAAATGTCCAGAACTATTAATATTAATACCGCCACCATTATAGTTTAATAAAATCCCACTTACCGAGAATTTATTATGTATTATTTGAAAGTTCCTTTACCTTTCAAAATGTTTTCCCAATTTTTGGGGATATAAAAAACAATTCAGGAAAACATTAGTGACAAAATAGAGGAAATATGCATTACAACAAAGAAATGTTTCTCTGAAATCGTAACCATGCTTACCAAGTAGGCAGACATATTAAAGTCACGGGCTATATTGCCAGTGTGGTTTCTGGGTTGCCAACATCAGAAGGAAATAAAAAACTTGAAAAAGATAACAGAATTCTAGTGCCCACCCCCAATTTTGACTAAATTCAGAATCTCTGGGTGAGATTGGGAATCTGCATTAAATAGCAAGCCAACTGCCTGTGGGCACTGAATGTCTGAAGGGCCTATCCTAGGATCTCATTTTAGGGGGAAATTTTAAATTAAAAAACTATTCATTTATATTTCATCAAGATGAAATCTACTTTAATACGTAGGGCCTCTGAAATTTAGGGAAGCTTTCATCAATATCAGATATAGTCCTAATCCTCACTAAATTTGTCACCATTGTGGTTTAATGAAATCCTGCTTTCCTAACATTCATTATACACTTTCTGAAATCCACTGTCAACACCTGCTTCCTCAACACACCTGTTGTCCAAGGCAGGTTTATATTTAAGTAATGATTTGTTGGTTAACTCTCAGCTAAACAGAGCTGAAGTACAGAAACATAAAATAAATCAAACAGGAAAAAACCCAAAATGGACCAGAGGTTTCACTTTTATTTCCTGATTACTCAGTATGAAAATATCAATGTCTATATTATGTATTCTATAACAAGTTTATGGCTACAGTTATACTGTCTACAGTGGGAATTTAGAAGAGTTTAAAATTCTGTTCTTTAGTAGCACTAGCCACATTTCCATGCTCAATAGTAATAACAAATGGTTATTGGCTACCATACAGGGCAGCACAGATACAGGACATTTCCAGCACAGCAGAAAGTTCTACTGGTCAGTGCTAATCTAGAGAACCAGCAAGCATACAAAGAACTGTTTGAGACTAATAATCTATCAAACCTCATAAAGACTTGTCTAGATGTTGCTCGTTCCCTTTTATTTAGAGTTGGCTAGACATCAAGGAATATACTAGGAGCTTAGTGGTACAAGACTCAACAAGAGTCTGTGCTCTGATGAAGCTCAGAACAGTTAAGAGACTTTAAACAAGCAATGACAATGACCTGAAGTGCTGTGATTCAACCTGCTGTGGGATTAGGGGAAAGTGCTAACTTTCTAACAGGGGTAGTCTGGCTATAGAATAATAAATCACAGATAACAAGATCATAGGGAAGATGAATGATATCTGAGTGTTAACAGTCTGAAAGGTAAGGAACATCAAGAGCAGCATTCCAGAAGGAGCCACCCTACAAAAAGGTATGCGTGTCCCCTGTGATTTGGGTGAAGAGCAATACAATTTTTTTTTAAAACTTTGGAGAATACGTATTTGTGTATATATGGAAAATAGTGGCAAATGAAAATGCTGTTAAAATGAGATTAGCCTACTGATGGTCTTTGCATGTATCACTTGTAATGATGGAATTCATCCTATTAATTAGGAACCAGGTGCATCTTTCATTTCATGCTCTATCTTTATGTTAGGACAACTGTCCTGACACGTTAGATGGATCAGAGGATGATACTGGCGGCAGACACCAATTTGAGGCTATTAGTATTATAGCAACTGAGCTCAGTTACTGTTGAAAACAAAGAGATGGATTGAGAATTATTCAAAGGAGGTAAAAGGGAGAAGTTGCTGAACCTCATGTCCAATTCTCAGTAAAGCAGTAGTCAAGGTCATATGAACTGTGAAGAGGATTAGGGCAGAATACCAAATAAGGGGAAAGAAATGGAAATCAAGGTCAACATTCAATTAAATGCATAAAGAAGTAATAAATGCATTGCTGCGTTGAGTGAGGTCTCTACTCAAGCTGAGTTGCCTTAATCCATGGTAGAGCCAATTTGTCTGGTTTCATCATTCACAGGGCTACTCAAAATCAAGAAAGAGAAAGTCTATGTCTGGGGACTAATGAGCAAGTATAAGAAATAGGAAGAACAAAAAAAAAGTGGACTCATGCTCAGTGAGTTATGTTACAATCCCCTCCTCAAATTTGAGGGTAGTGCTGGTTCTTCTGTTTACACAATTCTGGCCCCTGCAGGTTCTGCAGTTAAGCCACTGCAGTTAAGCCACTGCAGTTAGCAAGCACAGCTAAGCAAAAAGCATAAAACAGTCATTACAGATTAAACCAAGGGCTGGGCAAGGTCTTAGGTGACAAACCCCCCTTTATCTGTATGTACTGCTTCTCATTCTTGGAAGTGTGAAAATTTAAGGTCTGTAGTTACTTCCTGTTGGACTTGGACATTGTCAGTGGTCTGGTAGAAGAGCAGAACTTTCCCTGGCTATCCTAAAATGTTTGATTGTACCCTAGGTTCACACCCCATTGTTCATACCCTTGGCTTACCACCATTTGAAATTTGATAGCCTCAATTCTTTTGGACACAAAGTATACCAGGCAATTTAATAAGGAGAGACCAAATATTGAGAAATAGAATCAACACCAGTGGGCCAAAGAAAGGAAGAAGCCAGTAGGTCATGCTGGGTTCTTTTACAGATTGCAGAGGCTGATGGGTCCACTTTCACCTCTTTGAGCCAGGTGGCCTGTTGGAGCATATTACTGGCATTAGTCTCAATCTGTTCTGTGACATCAATATAAAAACAAGAAGTGTCAGCCATGGCACAGACCACCCCCTTCACCCCACCCTTACAACCAATAAATAATCTAAAGCTAATGTATGATTGAAAAACATAGGGGTGAGTGAATTCATGACTCTTACATTAGTCTGTGATCCTGTTGTTTCCTGTGCCACAATAGACAGGGTAGCTGTAAGATTTCTGGCAGCTAAATGATTATAAATTATTCCTCCTGCAAACCCAATTAGTGACTCAACTAAGGCTATTTTCCCAAGTGCTAATAGTACTGCCCTCTTTCCCGTACTTTGGTGGGGAGAGAAGCCTAGGGCTACTGGTGAAAATTCAATACACAGGATATGTAAAAACATATATCCAAGTGCCCAAGAGCCCTAAGATGTTTGGTTGGTATACAGGCACTGAATGCATTACCTTGGCCTTTTCTCCAAAGATTTCCTGATGAGGGGGCATAGTACGAGCCGACCCTAAAGGATGTGCTAGTGGGGTTCATGTTCCCACTCATGTTAGTACTGGCACACATTCTGATTCCCATTCAGAAGTATCAAAGGTTGATTCTTCCCCAAGGCAGCCTGGGTAATCTTAATCCCACCAAAGGGTGAAATTACCATCCTATAAAGGGCTCCTCCAATTTTTTGTTTCAGACATCCTGGGCCTTTGGGGTGTTTGTACACCCAGGTGAACACAGTCTTGGGATGGGCTTTCCAGATATACGCAGGGATGGTAAAAAAAAAAAAAGCTACTGAGGTAGTAGTCTACAATAGGACTCCACACAGCAGGGAGAAAAACGTAATCAAGTTGCAGACAGCTGGGGATCAACACCGGTAAACCAGGTAAGGAAAAAGGGAGAGGCAGATTAAGTTTGCAGGATGGGTCATATAATTTTCATGACTGGGTTTGGTGTTGTCTGGTTCCCCCAGTATAGGGAATATTTGATTACCTTGTCCCATGGAACTGGATACCCTATTAAGGGGATTTAACCCATCTCAACAGAGGGTTTAGTGGAATATCCAGCAATCTGGTCTTTTCCAAATCATTATCTTTTGTAAATTGAAACCATGTATTATTACATTATAGTATGGTCTCAGAGAGGGGCCACAAATAGGCCAATTAGACAGGGGCACACTTTCAAAGGTTAAGTTGGGGCCTGGTTTGTCAGGAGTCAAATTTTTAAGATTGGAAACACTGGGTCAAGGGGAGCCACTGGCACATTAATGACAGGAAAATAGCTATTATCATTAATCCCCAAAATACTAGTCCAAGGACCTCAGAAGCTATTAAAAGCATGAGGGACATTTATCTGGTTTCCCTCCTTCTTTCTTCCTTTTAAAGAAAAGATTAAGCTTCAAGATGGGCTCAGCTGTGTACTCCCTCATCTGGTTAGGAGCTGTTTTCACCCATGTGTGATGGATACAGAGGGAAGGCCCCTGAAGTTTTAATGCAGAACAGTTACAATTGCCAAGTACGAACCTTCCATTGTGAACCGAGTAGGTCCTGTGGCTGGCCAGCTTTGTTTTCTTTTATATATATATATATATATATATATACATACATATATATATACACACACACATATATGTATATAAAATACGTGTTTATTGTAGTAATTATTCTACACATTAAAATAACCTCATATGTATAGGTACTTCATTGCTTAGATATGTCAACACACCTTGCCCTCCACCAAATCATCAAGTTCCATGTTTTCTTAAAGAACCCTGATAGGCAAGGATGAAGGATTGTCAGTAGGAGGTTAATTTCCATACTCCATCAGGGACTTCCTATTTTCCACTGCTTGTGAGGCATATTTAAGTTGTTCAAATTCCAATGGGATAGTGAGTCCTCTTTTGATTCTGGTATTAGCTTCCATACATGAGGTCAAAGTTGCTAAGCTTGACTGACTTTAAGGGGACATTCTCATTCAAAACAAGGTCACATTAAGTCACTTTATGAGGCTTCCTGACATAATTTTGTGAAGTGTGGCCTGTTGGCTCAGGTCCATGCTGGGGCATGGACCATGTAAAGGCCAAGGAGTTGGGATCAAGAAGTGGGAGCAGTGGGGGGAAAGCAACCAAGACAAAAGTGCATTATCCTCCTCTTCCTTAAAGATGCTTCTTTCTCCTCTCACATTCTTCCTCTTATAAATAAAAAAGACTGGTTTGCCCTTTTTACTTTCACTGACAATTAGGGTCTCCCAGGGGAATGTGATTTTCAATCAATGGCGAGAGCTTGAGAAATTCCTCTCATTGATTATAAGTCAGTTCATTATCACTCTGAAGGGAATGAGTAGCCCAAACCTTGGGATTCTTTTTTTTTTTTTTTTTTTTAGAGAAAGTGCAGGCAGAAATGAAGGTCAGTAGGGAGACAGACCAGAATGAGAAAGCACTTTATTTTTGTTTCATTGTTCACAGTGGTTGTTTCCTCACAAACCTGGGACTGGAACCCAGGGGTATGTGGTCTGTGATCCTTTGGAGGCAACTGACCTAACCGCTACTACACAAGGGGACCACACCAGTATTTAACAAGATTTTTGACACTTGATTGGCAGTCTCAGCTCAGGTGGGAAAGGCCTCTCTACCCATCCAGAGGTGTCTTAAGTAGATATCTGAAATTCCCAGGACCTCTGAGCATGAGGTAGTCTGCCTGCCAAACTTCCAATAAAAAGGTTTCCCTGCTGTACTGACATAATTTTAGGTATAGGAGGTCTGAGAGTTATCTTTTTTACAGACAGGGAAGGCATGGGTGACATTAACCAGTAACAACTTTCTAATAATGATCATGGCTGGAAGCAACCATGGATAAAGGGCTTCGGTTCCATAATGAGTACTTTGATGGGCCTCCCTAATCACCTGGTAAGCCAGAGTGAAAAAATTCTTGACTATTGACCTACCAGCCTGGGTGCTTTTAACTTTTAGGAAACCTCCACTTACAGGCTTTTTAAAATTGTTTTGGAGTACAGGAGAATGAATGCTGCTGGAGCAGGACATTCTTAAAGTAAAGGTAGGATTAGTTCACCTCTACTACTTTTTTGCTGCTGCATCTGCCCAATTATTTTCCTTTATAATTTAAGCATCCCTTCTTTGATGTCCTCTACAACATATAACTGCAGTTTCCTCTGGGAATTGGACAGTTTCCAAGAGTCTAAATATTTCTGTCCCGTGTTTTACTTGTTTGTAGGTGTATGCACACTGGGAATCAGTGAATATATGTTTAATTTCTCCTGTGCCAATTCCAACACTCAAGTTAATGCTAATAATTCAGCCTTTTGAACAGATGTTCCTTGAAGTAAACTTTTAGCTTCAATTGTCTGAGTGTGGATCACTATGGTATATCCTGCCATTCGTTACCCTTCCTTTATAAAGCTACTCCCATCCGTGAACCACTCCTCCGCATTTGGCAAGGGCTCACTTTTCAGGTTAGGCTTGCTAGAGTACACTGCATCTATTATTTTCCTGCAATTATGCTCAAGGGAGTATTTCCTCTTAGGGAAGCAGAACAGCACGTTAAGGGTTTGGCATGTCCTGATTCTAACTGCAGGATTACCTAGTAGCATAACTTGAACCTGCAAGGTCCTCCCTGGGGAGAGCACCTCTGCTCCTTTGTTCACCAGTACTTGTACTTGGTAAGTCCAAACTGTGGTCGGTTGTCCAAAGGTTAGTTTTCCCTGCTTCTATGAGTAACAAGGAGGTAGCACCAACCACTCCAAGACATGCAGGCCAGCCTCTGGCTACATGTTGTGTTCAGAGAAACCGTAAGACCACTATTCTTAGAAAGGGCCTAGATGTGTCAAGAACCGTAAAGCTACCCCTTTCCTCTCATAAATATAGAGAGAATGCTTGGTTAGGTATGCCCTGGTGGAGAAGTGGTTTGGTTAGCTGCCTTCGGCTGGCTCAGTCTACGAACATCCCAGGAATCCACGTCAGGGGGCCCAGGGGAACAACCAGGATGAACATTTAAATGGAGTAAGGTGCCTCTTCCACCTCTCTTCCAGCCCACACTTTTCCTTTGTGGGGGGTGAGGGCAGGGAAGAATGGATGGTTAGATCTGATAAGTTCAGCGCGGGGGTCTGACTTCAGTTCCAGAATCATCTCAAAAGGGTCAATCAGTCCAACATTAGGCATTCAAATTCTGAAAACCTGCCACACCCCCCAAAAACCCTGGGTTTTGAGTTCTTGGAGATTTTAAGCTACCAATGGCTTCCTTTCCATCCCAGAGCAGGTTTCTTTGTTCTTGAGACAGAACAAAGCTTAGATAAATTACTTCTTGGGAGGATATTTGTACTTTCTTCTGGGAAACTCCTGCCTACCAAATGGCTTAATGTTATTCCAGTACTTTCATTTGATAATTCCTTTAAGGGGTTGGCAGTAAGGATATAATCTTCTACTGGAGGAACATTCTTTTCTCCAATTTCTTTTTCTCCAATTGGAAGTCTTCAAAATCTCAGGCCAAATTTACCCCAAAAATGGTTGGGGAGTTTTTAAATCCCTGGAAAATGTTTAGGAGTACTGTTACCGCCTCAATGTTTTACGGTCTCATCATTCAAAAGCAAGTATTTCCTGAGACTCTGGAGGTAGAGGAATGCAAAAGGCATCTTTTAGGTCTAAGATTAAATATCAGATCAGGTCTGATGGCAGGGTGTCCAATATGGTATAGGGGTTGGAGAAAAACATGTTGATGTCCTCCATGGCCTCACTGACTGCCCTTCAGTCTAGTATCAGCCTGTATTCCCCATTAGGTTTTCTTACTGGTTAGAAGAGCATATTATAGATCAATTGGCATTGGATGAGCCTGAGAAATTAGTATTTTTATTACTGGTGCTCTACCCCAACAGCTTCCTTGCACAATGGGTATTGCTTCTTGTTGGGACATAAAGTAACCTCTTCCAAGCAGACAACTGCAAGCTGAGCTCCTAATTGCCTTCCTACTTTCCTTTTGGCCCAGACCTGGAGATCTACTCCAAAGTTCCTTCCTGTTGTAAAAAAATGTCTGTCTCTCCTGCAAAAGCATCGCTAATTAATGCCCTTTTTCTTCTGGAATCTCTATCTCCAGAGTCTCTCTACAGGATAGTGGTTCCCAAATAGATCATCTCCCAGCAGTGCAATAGGCAATAAGGAACACACAAAAAAGATAGGTTATGATAGTTTGTCTGACATCAGTTCTAAGGCCTCAATAAACCTGACTTCTGACCTCCCTAACACCCCCATTATGTTATAACCTCAAATGACTGTTGTGACTATTGTGTTCAACTCCAAGTAACCGGCCCCCTGTTGACCAACAAGTTAACATCTTTACACTTATGGCCAAAGTCAGCCAGGACATCTTGCGGGGTTACAGTCAGTCAGGTGGGGAGGCCCATCCCATATCCCAAGATCTCTAAGGGGGTATCCCCATCTGCCTCCATTTGTATATGGAGTGAACACACTTTCTAATGCGCCTCTCTTACAGGTATGGACTTCAGTTTCAATGGGTACCTTGTTGGGGCCCAGAGGTCACTCACCCAACTAGGGATTCTCCATGATCGAGCATCCTCCCCTAGTTCCCTAGGCTGACTCTGGAGAGCAAAAGCTAGTAGGGTGGTACTCTGCTGAGCCCTTGAGTTAATTTCTTTTCTTCTTCCACATCTTTGTTTTTGAATACCCTACAGGCCACACTGATCAAGCAGGAGGTTGGGGTATCCGGCTCTGAATCTAATGTCTGAAGTTTGCATCTAACATTAGCAGTGCTTGAGGGTAATTAGTGGGTACCCAATTGTGGGTCTCTTACCTGCCAACCTAATAACCTCTAGGACCACATTTCTATGAGTAAGTCCTTGTCCTATTTCTTCCTTCCTCAGGGTTCCAGACTGAGTCTGCATCTGATACTGCCAAATTTCCAGGCTGGAGAATTAGATGTCCAACATTGTTAGTTATCTTCATCAGTTTCCTCCCGAGCCTTAGTTATCACTAAGGCTTTGTCCTCTCTGGGTTAGAATATTTAACAATAAACTGGTCCATGTGGGGTCATAGGTTTGAAAGAGTCCCCTTATTAGGAAAACTTCAGCTTCTCCTATAGCCTTTGGAGTGGCTTTTCCAGTTATATATAGGTTGGATATAGCAAAGGGAATTTGAGATTGCCTGGAACTTGCTGGAACGAGTCCTTTCTACTTCTGGTACTTGCCTGGCTAGATTCCACTATTTTTCCTCAAAATTTGACACAGGTGGGGCTTGGAGACTGCATGGTGATGGGGTATAGTAGGTAGGAAGGAGGAACTCTGGCCCTAATGGATTTGGTATGTCAAGCAGGTCCTCAGAGGGTATCTTGAGAATGGGTAGAAGCGTGGCAGTTTCTTTTGGGATTTCAGTGACTTCCAATCTGCATTTCCACCAAAGGCCCCAATTTTGGTACAAGGTCATTAAAACTATGTGTGACATTTCATACCATCCAGAAGCATGTCTCTCAAAAAGAATGAACTTTCAGATGGAGGACCCACGGACAAAAGCCAATTAAGTTCTAAGGAAATCTAGCTTATTAGTCTTCCTAAGAGCTGTAGTTGGGACTTGAGCTCATTAGGCCTAAGGGAATGGCCCAATGAAAGTCCAGTGGTGGTCTTACCTCTCAGAGTTACACTAGCAGCCTAAGATTTTCCCATGCCATGTTCACTAGTCTAGGAGGAAAGGAAGTTCACACCCGCTGAAGAAACTCTTGGGGGCAAATAGTGAGCCCTGGGGCTTCTTCTATGAAGACAAATTCACGAGGAAGACCCTGAGCAAGGGGAAGCTTTGTCAATTTATAGATAGAAATAAAGAGAAGTATGAAGTTACTCAAGTTGTTTGAGGTTGCTCCCAAACCTCCCGTCTACCAAAGACTGGAACCCACCCACTTTGGTAAACCATACTGCCCCAGTGACTCTTCCCCCATTCCTTCTTCTGAAATGTGATTACTTGCCTGGAATAGACACACCTACTTGAAGAGATCTTGGAAGTTTCCATAAGTGCCATAGGATCAGATTCCCTCATGGTCATTAGGTCCGCCTGGAAGTGTTGTGCCCTGCCTCAAGTTGCCTTCAGCACCCATTGGGGTCAGGGGTGCACAGGTGGGCTATGACCATCCATGGTCGCAAATCTGTCACTAACCCCAGCTCCCAATTTTGGGGTGCCTGAACCTTTTCCTCTGCTTGATCAGGTAATAAACATAAATGATTCAGGTGTAAATTTGCACACAAGTGCAGACCCCAAAATTTGATGGGGCATACATAACACTAAGATGCCTGGCCACAGGGATGAAGGCAGGCGGCGGGGAGGAATCTAAAATGTTCATATTAAGACTTAAACTAAGATGCTACACTTCGAATGTATAAGCGAAGGTCTCAAAACTCGGGTGATCATGCCTTCACTCAATCTCCCTTTATTGCCATGAAAAATGTTCCAAAAAGGATCAGTAGCGATAAAAACATTCAGTCTCTCTACATAAAATCAGCTCTTGTGAATGTGGGATTCCATTTCCCTGCCCAAACTCATTATAATTACTTTGTGACACAAACTGTGATTTGAGAAATTGAGCAGATCCTCAGAATCTTACTCCTGCTCAGCCCTCTTAGGACAACGCCCAGACACCAGGTTAAGTCTGAGCAAAAAAAATCCCGCCCACAATCGAGGAGCGACAGGAGGCAATGACGAGATCAGGGGGGAGGAGGAATTCTTCTAGGCCCAGGGCGGTCCTTAAGAGACAGGAGGCAGCAAAGAACTCCCATAAAGGTATTGCGGCACTCCCCTCCCCCTGCCGAGAAGGGTGCGGCCTTCTCTCCGCCTCCTCCACTGCAGCTCCCTCAGGATTGCATCTCGCACCGGATTTTGGGAGAACTTGTGCCTCCCACCTACTCACAATCCAGCAAGACCGACCCCCGTTCCTTTCCCCACCCCCACGAGTTGCGGAGCAGGTTAGACTTGTCTCGAACTTCAGGCGGCAGGAGCCCGGGGCGGAGCCCCGGTCGCCGCCACCCAGAAGCCTCGGCCAGGCAGACCGCCCCCGCCTCCAGCGCGCGCTTCGCTTCCTGCCACGTTGCGCAGGGGCGCGGGGCTAGACACTGCGGCGCTGGGCCTCGGGGAGGACCGTACCAAAGACCGCCTCCCCCTCACCCCCGCCGACCCGTGCAGTGGTTTAGCTCACTTGGGAGCCAAGCCAATAGCAAGGGGCCGTTCCTCGGACTGGAGCAGCCAATCAGAGATCTAGACCGAGCAGGCGGCGGTAAACCGATTCCCCCGAAGGAAGAGGGGCGGTGGGAGGACGCCCGCGCGGGAGCCACTTTCACTGACCCTCCCCTTCCCCCACAACGGGAGGCCGACCGCGCCCGCCCGTCCAGCGCGCCCCCTACCCCACCTACCTCCCCACCCCACCCAGGGGGTCCCTCAGCGGCTGCGCACTCCCGAGTCTGCAAGTGACAAGCGCCTTGCTCCAACCAAAACGCGCCATTTGTGTTTTCACACACGGCGGGAGGAGAAGGAACCAATCAGTGACAAGAGGTGAGCCGGAAGCCACCTTCCTAAAGCGGGCGTAATGGCTGCGCCCGGAGTCGAGCTTTTTCCGCCCCCTTCTCCCTCCCCCTCCGGTTGCCGCAGGGCGGGCCGCGCTCCCGCCTGCTTCCCACCAGGCTTTACCTACAGTTTAACAAACGTTATACTCCTGATTTCCCGCGGGAGAAAGTAACCCTCAACTATCGGTCAGACCACTTCAGCCGCCACCACCCACCCACCGGGCCTCCCTCCCACCAGAGTTCCCTTCCCCTACCTAGCCGAGGCTCTCTGAGGAGCCGGAGTCTCAGAGCACTGCCTCTTCTCCAGGCGGCTTGGGCGGCTTCCGCTGATTGGCGACGAGTCGGCCAATGGGCGCGGGATGATGGGCGGAGAGGCCAATGGTGCGGCGGGAGGGGGCGTGTCCCGAGTGCCCCTGGCGCCGGCGCTGGGAATCCCCGTGCGGTCAGTGGCGTTTCCGCTCGGGCAGCGGGCTGAGTGAGCTGCCGCCGCTGCTGCCGCCGCCGCCGCCGCCGGGGGAGGGGCGGCCGCCGCCCGCCTGCGCTCAGATACTCACGCAGCCTAGTCCCGCCAGTCCGCCAACACCGTAGTGCCGGCCCCCCTTTTTCCCTGGCCCTTCCCCCTCCCCGCCTTTGGCTCGCTCCGCCTTTCTGCCCCCCCACCCCCATCTCACGGGCACGGGCCATTCCCGGCCAGGAAACGCCGTGGCGCCTCGTTGGGCCTAACTCGAGTCCTGCTGCCTCCCGGGAGTGCCGTGCCCCGCAGCCCGGGCCCAGGCCCCGGCAGCGCCTGGGACAAGGTAAGAGTCGGACAGAAAAGAGACTTCACCCTCACGACCGGGCCCCGGGGCAGGGAAGGGTCACCTCCTGCTCGGTTCCCCCGCGCTCGCGCTCGGGACGTGGTCCTGGCCCTCCCCAGGCTCTTGGCAGGAGGATGCTGCCCCTTCTTGTCCCCCTCGCCACCCCACATGCCGTTGCACCCCTCTTTGCCAGGGGGAGAGGCTCCCCTCGGTGATCTAATCGACCCCACTACCGTTTTCATGTCTTTCCTGGGTCAGGACGCTTCCCCTCCCCCCACGCCTCTTCACCCCTTTTCCTGGGAACTGCCTACTCTACGTTTACCTTTTACTTGAGATAGGGCTTTCGCTGCCCTGCTTTCAAAATACACGGACATACTTCCCCCCTCCCCTGACCCCCCGCCCCCACCCGGTTTGGCTCGGCCTTGTGACAACTCTGACCGCTCTGAGGGCCTCATCTCCCCTCCATAATATTCATGAACTCCTTCCCTCTGGTTCTCCGGTCCCCATCTCAGGATTACTTCCTTTCCCACACTGGAGACATTACCTCCGCCACCCCCACATCACATTCTTGGACTCTCGGTGGCGTACGCCTCAGTATATGTGAGATAGCCCGTTGAATTTGTAGGGTTCGGGCTTGGAGTTGAGCCAGACTGTCGTTTTCCCTGCCCTGGGCGTGGAGAGCGATCATTTGAGAATGTCTTGAAAAGCAGAAAAATTTACCCTTTATGAATTCCCTATCCCTCTGCGTGGAAGCCAGGGATACGAAGTGAATGGTGGTGAGAAAAAATCTTCGTTTTTAAGTAGGTGAATCGCGTAAGAGGGAAAGTTTAACTGTTGGGAAAGCCCCTTCTATGCTAATTTATTCTATAGAGCTCCTTTGCAGGGCTCACTTCTTAGGAATAACTGATCTTTCTTTCCTTTGGATACTGATGCTGCCAGCTCTGCTAGCCCGGGTCAGGGTGCGTGTCTGACCTGCATTTTCTGCTTTCTCATGTTACTTGTGCAATGTATTCACCAGCACCTCGTTTCTGACCCAGAGGTCTGGGTTCCATTGGGCTTTGTCTATACTTTAGTTCGTCTTTCCAGTATTCGGCATATTCGTAGTACTGAAAGAATCCCCAGGTTCCCTACTAATTTCCTTCTTTACTTGACTAAACAAGTTCCTCTTACAAATGGCATATTTGTGTCCAAGGTCATATTTACATTTCTTTATTGGGCAGATGTTACATACCTATACGTTTGATTGGGGGAAAACCAGCAGAGTCGAATGTTGAGATCTTTTTCAGGAGAATGTGCACCCGTTTGGCAGTGTTTCCCTATTTAGGAAAAATTTTGATGGCTAATTTTATATCATTAATGTTTTTAGGTTACTCCGAGAAAAGTTAAGTGGTAATTTCAGGTGTGTGGTATCTGAGCTATAACTAAAGCAGAGAATAATACCTAATTAGAGATTTCTGGGCCTCTTGGAGGACAGGAAATTTTTTGTATTGGATTTCTTCCAATTTTCTCAGGAGGATCATTAGTTTTCTTCTACAGCTAAAAATTTTGACCCTTTATGGGATTAAGGTCTAAGGTTTACTCAGACTGTCATTATGTGTAGAAAAATGAATTATGCCCTTTAGTAGAACATGACACAAGATTCTATCTATCTGCAAATTTAAATTTGACTCTAAAAAGACAAAAAATTGGTCTTTTGAAGACTAACGTTTAATCTGCACTCCTAAATGACTGACTTAAAATGGTTATTTGGAATTTGGTGTTGATTTTTCTAATAAAAGACTTTGGTTTAAAACTGAAAGAATGGCCTTAGGATTGTTTCTTTCTAAAAGCCTAATTCCATCCCTTCTGGTCTGGAGCACTGGTCCAAAAAAAAAAAAAAGAGAGACTGTTAGGAGTGGGGGTTGGGTAAGGAGAAGGTTGTTCCTTTGGGTTGGATCACAGGGTGAGTATACAAGGCAGCAGCAGCTGCTGGCTCTGGAGCTCTGGTTGCTACGTGAGAAGCTTGAGTAGTGCTGGCTGCTGTCTCCAGGGAAGGACAGCAGTGCAGCGTCCATTAATGCTGCTGGCTGCAGGGAGCTGCACTTAGGCAATGGCTGCTTCAGAACTAAGAAGTCTTGCTTTCCTGGGAATTTTCACTGCTGAGCTGGTTTACATTTTATTGGTAGGGAGATGGGAATTAGCAATTCATAACCTTCTACCCATTTATGGATAGCAGCCTCTGGAAACTGGATCATAGTGAGATTCTTTTTGTTTGGTTTTGATTTTTGGATTTTGGCAGATTTTTGCTTTTATGTGAGGATTTGTGCTTTGATAAGACTAAAAGTTCCATTACAGTGTTAATCCATTTTAAACCAAAGTAATTAGAATTTAAGGATCTTTCTGAGAATCAGAATGGGAAAAATATCAGTTCGTTTTTCTGCAACTGACTTTTTTTTATCATTGGGTCAGTTTTGAATTTTTTGTTGTTTGTATGTCTCCTTCCATTCATTAGGCCATATTTACCTTACTGAATGGATGTTTTGCTAAATAAACATTTTGATAAATTTGGAATCTTTAACTCTTCAAAGGACTGCCAATTTCAGAATGATTTCTAAATATAAATCTCAGTATTTTTCTGTAGTAATGAACTTTTCCAGATTATTTCCTTGGAATTTGACCTATAAAAATGATTCCTTATGTATTATTGGATATAGTCTTCAGAGATCACAGGGATGTAAGTTTGGCCGTGATCCATCTTAAATATAGGGCACACCAGATAAAATAGTCAAAAATTGGGTAACACTAATGTACTGGATACTTTAAAAGATAGGCTCTGAGCCTCTTATGTGGTCTCCCACCCTCCCAAAGCTGCTGCACATTAGGAAAATCTCTGATTAAGCAGAACAGTCTGTTGAGTATGGAAGTACGTGAAGGAGAACTACCACCCAAAATGTACCATCACCAATTACCTACAGTACTTAACAGATGCCCATGTGTTGTTTTTCTCCCGCCTCCCCCCAAGACTCTTGCATCCTGTATATTTTTTCCTCAGAATTTTGGTGTGTTCAGTTTTGTAAATGCACTTAAATGTGTAGTACGACTGGCATTTGTGGCAGAGAACCAAAAAACATGGAAGTAAATTTTATCATCCACAAATGTGGTTTGCATTGTCTCAGTGATACAAGCAGACTGATGAAACAGAACCTTTAGCGGATAATATTTTAGGTACTTAGATACTTACTATCACATATAAAGGATGTCATAGCAGATATATGTAGTTTCATTCATACTGTCTGATTATAGTTTAGATATAAACATCTTTCAGTTTAAATTGTATAAAATTTACCTTCTGAAATCATTGTTTTTTCACTTGTATTTCCTGTTTGGAATCTATTGTGATCTGGATGTTGTGCTGAAAGGTCACAGAGGTCTTTTTCGTAGGATTTATCTTGTATGCTTGAAATTTTTTTATACCTTCTGCTGTTGTTTTGTGTCTAGGACCTTCTGTACTTTCTGAACTTATTCTAGCCTTTCTGGAGGAGAGTAGCTGTTTCTTTTCTTTTCTTTTTTCCTGTCCTTGGAAAGGAAAATAATGTTGCACAAAATGCAGATGTACAGATAACCACTTTTACTTTATCCACCGTTAGGCCATTGTTAACTATAGTGAGCAATTATTGGATACATCTGAAAAAATTGGATCATGAATAGAATAAAAATTTATAACTTAATGGCCCAAATCTGGCAGTTTGTAAGTTTAATTTGAAACTAAAAGGCCTAGCAATGAATTTTATTTGTAAAAATTATTTCAGGTATTGAAAACTAAAACTACTTGATAAGTGATATTTTAAGATACACAAAGCTTTGACTGCAAAATCTGAGATAATGTGCACTTAATAATACAGTTGGTAGTCATTTAAAATTGGATTAAAAGCATCCTTTAGGTGTACTGACATATCTTAATAGGGAAACTGCACATATGAGTTTATTTTAATGTGTAAAATCAAAGTTAATGCAATAAAAAGATTTAAAAAATAAAAATAAAAGTATCCTTTAAAAGGCACCCTTAGAAAATAAGTAGTGTACAAATAAGAGATTGGTTCAGCTTCTTACTACCAACAGTTCCAAAATATGGTAAAATGTCATTTTTAACCTTTCATTTGATGCAATGATTGTCTCTATAGCTAACATTCAGGGAAGTTCATAAAAGTTAGGAAGAATATCCTCTTTTCACTTACCAGTACATATTTTATTAAATCAGAGTTTTATGAAAAGTATCCTTTTGTGTATTTAATTCCAAATTGAGTAAAAGATAGCCAATAATTTGGAGGATTGCTGTTAGAAAGCATCACTTTAAATAGTTCTCATATTCTGACAAAGCATATTCAAACTATTAACACTATATAAAAGGAACTTTAAAAGAAGGAACAATCAAGCTAAATCTCAGTTTACTTATTATGATCCTTCACTGAGCAAGGAATTTGTAGTTCCATCTTGCATCACTCAGTTTTTCCATCACATTGATTTTGTTTGCTGAGTGAGCGATACAAGGGTCATTTTAAGAATCTTTGATATAAAGACATGGGAAAAGAATTTCCTGCATTTGGAATATAAATACTAAGATTACTGGCCAGTTTTGCCTGATGTGTATGACTGTTGGTTTTGTCTGCCTGCTTTCTCTTCTGTACTCTTCTGTCTTCCTTGTAGTATGAAAATTCTCAGAGTTTTGATGGCAAATTGAAGTAATAAGAATCATTCCCTTAGCCATGTTAGTTATATGTTGACACCCAGAGCTGGGGCTACACCTTGGCCTAAGTTATGAAGTCACCCCCCCTCCCAAAAAAAAAAAAAAACATTGAATATAGGAATTTATACAGAATTTGTTTCAATTTGGGAAATCAAGGTTTTGACTAGTGCTACCTAATTGAGAGAAAATGTTGAGTTCCTGCTACTGTATATTTGAAAAATAGGTGGAAGCATGGGAGGAGCCAGAGACTTCTGCAGCAGGATTCGTTCTGAGTAGAAAAGGAAGATTTTTGTTTCAAATTACCAGCTGCTTATGTCAGACTGACTCCCTTATTATGCCTCCCCTTGGCCTGTCAATATGGCCAAACAGCTAGATAAGTGTGGGGCAGGACAAAGGGCTCTTTGCACAGCAGGGAGGCTATGTTGGTGGGGGAGGGGCAGGAGGTAGGAAAGGCTAGAGGAGGAGGTTCCTTTCCCTGGGAGACTATTCAGTTTGGCATACAATTAAAGAAATCATTTGTAGTTCCTACTTCAATATTGAATTGGTGCCAACCATATAATGATAACCCCAAGTTTAGTATATTCCTTAATATTTGTTAGGGACCTACTCACTCCTCCAAGGAAAAAAATTTTTAAACTAACACTTTGTATAGGTTAAAAGAACAAATCTCATGCTTTCCACCTTCCTAAATACTGTCATCTCCCTGGTAGATCAGTTTTAGAGCATCTGACAGCTGAGTTTTCATTAAATCGAAAAGATTATTTTAGCTGAATAAAACTTTTGCATTTCAATACACATACGGTCCTTTTAATTTTTTTTGAGGTTAGACCAGAATAGGTAGAATAATTTCTTTCCCTTGGTCAAGTAGTTGCATATTGTGAACTCTGATTTTATATCAGTAATGTGCAGAGCATTCTCCAGCCTTCATGTTTTGAATCACCATCATGTAAAATGTTAACTGAAGAAAGAATATATTGTTTCAGGCTCATCCCTACTTCCTGAAGAACATGATAGTCCTTGAAGATAACTCTCTCAACTACCTTTTAATTCAGGAGGCATCTTGGATACATTTGTGCTCAGTTCTCAACTAAGAGTGGGGTGGTTGTATCCAGTTTTTAAGAATTGATCTTAGAATTGGAAGAGATCTGTTTTCTGACTCTTCAAGAAATACTACGGAAATATTTCAAAGTTTGGAGTTTCGTGAAATTGTTGAAAGAATCAGTGTTCTGAATCGTCTTTTTAGTTGCTTTTAACGTGAATATAAAATAATAGTGGGTGTGCCTGTTCTATCTTTTTAATGAAAGTATTAGAGTTGCTTTTATAGATAAATAAGATAGCAGCTATTTGGATTTAAAAAAGGATTCCTCCTTTACAAAGGATTATATGCTGAGGTTGTTTTTATCTTTAGAGAATTTGATTTTTAGAAACAATTGACTTGAACTCAGGTTTTCAAGAGTGCATCTATTGCTTGAATTGAGATACCACCTGTATCGCAATGTTATTAAACTACCTTTGCAATGAAAACTATCCAGATTGTAGGAGACAGTAACAGGAGCTAAAATGCTAAATTTTACTTAACGAATTCAGAGCTTGTGGCTATTAGCAAAGAAGAAATGCTCTAACTTAACAGAATAACTAAAAAACTGCCTTTAATGTACACTGTAATATTAAGCAAACCTGACCAAGTTTTGTGTCATTTCTCTCTGCAAAAGAAAGAGAAGTGTATTACCTGTTCAACATTTTTATGTATCGTGGTCTTGGCATAGTGATAAAATGTTTTGACGTGAAAAAGGGATATTTGTGTGAGTAATTATCATTGCCATCAGTTTGAGGGCTTTTACTAGTAAAATAGCAGCAACATTAAAATGTAACTCAGTGGACTATATTTTGTTACTATAAAAATTCAGAGTGTTTCAATTTTTTCTACTCTTCATACCTTACTAATGTGAACTATAGCCATAGATTTGTGGGACTAAAGTAGTAGCCATCTAGTTCAAACCCTGGCCTCCATTCCACTTTTTTCCACGTGTACCAAGGCCCGTATTACTAGCACTAGGGTAAATATTGATTGGGGTAGACACACATACACCCCCCCACTTACCAAATACACATACACACCACTTCCCAAATAAATAGAAATCTCTTCGGAGTGACTTTTACTTCTCCTATTACCTGATTTTTACCAGAGACCATGAAAGGTTTCTGGTAAAAATGGGGTTGGGGGGCACATTTTGAGCCCAGATGTTTTGGTTGACTGCTTTGGCTCCACAAACTGCTAATCTCATTTGCAGTAAGACCTAACCAGCACTAGGGTAGAGGTGAAACATGGCACTCTGCTTCATTTTGCCTGTGCAGCTGCTCCACCTTATTTCCTGCTATTATTATCCTGTAACGCCTTCCCTAGCAAAAAAGAAACTAGGACAAAGGGAGAAATTGAATGGGCTAATAAGATTTTATTATTAAGTTGTAGGTTTGTTAATATGTACTTAAATAAAAATTAATTTGTCCTATCCTTAAAGTAAATTGTGATTGTATCACTTGAGTATCTTCCACTATTTTGACTATGTAGATTCTTAGTATTACAGAAAAAGTATTCTAAGAATATTTAATTTCAGTCAGCTGTTGGCACAGTCATTATTACCACCAAATGCTACTGTGTTAGTAACTTGAAGAAAGGTAGGCTCTTCTGTACATAATATTTGCAGGTTGTATTAGGAATTATTAATTTGTGTTACTCAGATATATGACCAAAGGTTAAAAATTAGCTCTGTTTACTCCTTTGCCTTAGTGGAAGTGAAATTAATTTTTTTAATATAAATTTTTCATCCCTCAGTTCTTTCTTCAAGCTGCATACTTTGTTCTTCAAGAGTTCTTTATCCCACACCATTACCCCTGCATACACACACACACTCCAGCGGCTCCCTGTGATCTACACCTTGGCTAACCTGAGTGAGCTACAAGAGTGTGCCAAGAAATTTTATTTTTATTACCTTCTGAAGCTTAGGTTTTCTCCTCACTGCTGAAATGTGAAGATTCGAATAAAACATTATTAATAATCTAAAACTGTGCACTACTGAGTACAGTAAGATTATATAATAATTCTTAGAAATTGTAATCTGTTTACAATCGTCTAATATTGTTAGTATATTTAATAATATATGTCCAGCTGGGCCTCGTTATTTTATATTTGTGCCCATCATTTATCATTTTGTATGTGATTTCACTGCCCCCCCCCCATCTCCATGTTTGTTTATTCCTATCCTGTTATGATCTTTGGCCTATATTGAAAAATTCTGTTTCCTTGGATCAATCTCTCTCTGTGCATGTTACAACACATGCAGTTTGTACTCTTATAGCTCTGTGAGGGAGGAGGATCTGCAATAATAATAATCAACTGGGCATTCTTGATATCTAAGCAAGAGTTGATTTTTGATGAAGAACCTGGAAAGACCTGTTGGCAGTTAGACTGCCTCTCTGCATTTATGTTACACTTTCCTGTATTAACATGGACTGTTGTGAGTTAACATGTTTTATAAGAGAAACCAGACCGAAAGGGAAATGCCACAGTTAGATACGGTATTTTGGGTTTTTGTTTTGTTTTGTTTTGTTTTTAAGTATTGTGATAATATTTGGGATAGGATCTAAAGGGTACTTTTTTAAAAAGGGCTCTTGAGGAGGTGTGATTGACTGCATACTGAATATAACATTAGATTTTTGTACATATGCATAGGTTTTTATTTTTTCAGTTACTATCCAGCAGACTACTTTAGTTAGCAGTGCAAATTAAATGTCTTTTTGCTCACTGTGAGGAAAATGTAGGAGCAAGTCCAAATTTTTGAAGTCCTTTTTTTAATTTTTTTGGTTCTTGATAGACAACTTGTTTTTATTTATGGCATTTGGAACTTTAATGTCATAGCTTAGTAACAGATCAAAATAAAGGTTGGCATTGTACTAATGCACATAAAATGAGGCTAAAAATTGTGTCAGGTTGCTACATATTTTGACATTTAGATGACTATTATTAAAAATGTTTATCTAGTATTTTGAAACCTATGAAGCAAAATAACCTATTCCCAGATTAAAGAGGTAGTCACCTTATTGGTGGCACATTATATAAAAGTGCTAAAAATATATTTACTAATACATTTTAGAAATGAATATTATGGTAAAGTATTAAGGAACTCTGAATTATTGTAAATGTACCATTTAGAACAAGTAGGTAATAATGCCAGCCCCAAGGCTTACTTTGGAACCGGTACTGTTTGACCTGATCTAGATATAATTTACACCACTCTTAACCTTTAGGCTTTTAGGATTGGAAGTATTCCTAGGAATAAGGTATCCATTCATAAATTGAATAGGAATATATTTAGGCTATGTGTGAAGGCCCATGGGAAGACATTCTTTTAGTAAAGTAGAGCTCTGAGGTAAGTAGCTTTCCTCTCATAGTTTATTATGAACAGTTGATGCGAAAAGAAATGACTACATGTTTTCAGAGTACACTGAACAACAAAGAAGAGTAGAAGACATTCCACCTTATGAAATAAGCATATACCAAGTAATGAGAGATGGAAATTCATCTTTTTGTATGGAGAATACATTGGTTTCCTTAACTCAATAATAAGAATGAGTTTCTATGAAAGGAATGAGTTGACTATCTTTTCTAAAAGTGCTTCAGAATTTTTTTAATCTTTATACAGTGACCATATATATTAGTTTCTCTGATATAGTTCTGGCTTATGCCTACTGCATAATTAGTAATAGAACCCCTTTCACTCTCAGAATGTCTCTGTTTGGGCTATAAATTATATACTCACCCTAATTATAGAGGATTGTGGGCTTTTATTCACTACATAGCAACCCAGTTTTTTCTTACAAACCTCTTCTGATCTGTGGCCTATCTGAACTCTCATTTGCAATTCTCAGAATACCATGTTCTTTTCCTTTTAGTTGGTGGTGAGGGAGGAGGAGATAGGTGTAGATTGAATTAATTCTTATTAAGAAAAATTCCAAAACCAGCAAAATAGAGGAAGTAGAAAAATGAACTCTTTGGATTTTACTTAAACCATTAGTTTAAAAGATTTCATTTGAACGAGACAAGGTCCATATATTGCATTGATAATTTTAATTACTTATTGAAGAAATTTATCTTGTGGAGTTCCTACTCTTTGGATTTTGGAAGTTGCATCTCCATCACCTTAAGATGTTTTTTAAAATATCTTTTCCCTGCCATTTTTCATGTAAACTGATGATTAAATCAATAAGAATACTGTACTTTCATTATGAGTTAAATAATGTCTGTGTGATATCATGTGGTTATTAATACCTGTGGCCTTGATCAGCTGTTCTTAAACTTAAAAGTTGAAGATTCTGAAGAACTTCTATTTGTCTCATTTATATTGAGATTTATCAGATTAAGAAATTAAAGCAAAAATTTTTGAATTGTTCATTAACTAATTTTTAAATAACAATAAAAATCCTGCTAACATAAATAGCATGATTTTTATGAGAAATAACTACTTCTAAAGTTTTTCAAAAGTGTCATTGTTTTACATGTTTGCAAATCTCTTTAGTGTCTGACTTAATAGAAGACAGCTGGTTTCTAGCTGCTCCTTCATTTAATTTGTTGTGATGTTTTAGTTGAAGTTGGAGAAAATAGGGCCTCACACAGATACATAGTTGAAAAGGGGAAGACCTCACATACCCCCCAGAAAGAATCTACATTACACTTTAGTAGTTCTCAAACCACATTTTGAGGATAAGAGACATAGCTACATTATTTTCTTTAAGGTTGTGAAGTAATCGTTTTTTTTTATAATCTCTTCATTTATTATTTGGTTACCCCATGATACAGTTTGAATACAAAAGGCAAGATAAGTGCTTGGGTTTTATTTTTTTTTCCACTTACTGTTTTCAAAATAATGAATTATAACCTAGCACCCTCCAAAAATGATCAATGAAGTATTATTACTGTATACTTTTGGTTTTAAATATATTCAGTGTATTTCAGTCCCTTGCAATTATTTTTGACATTCAGATTGTTCCACATTTGACCATTGACTCCTAAGTCCTTTTGACTCATTCATTCTCAGTCATTTCCTTGTTTTTGTTTTTGATTGACCCCTTTCTAGTATAACAAGATGTTCCAGGATCATTTTGTACATTTCCTGCCCAAACCTATAATTATTCATTTTTGCAAAAATCTCTGGTTTCTTGAGTGGGAAGTGGTACTTTGAGACTACAGTCTGGATGCCAGGAGTGCTCTTGGATTGGTCCTTGTTTTTAAAACCTTTTCAATGGATAAAACTGAAAAAAATAACCTCTTCTTTTATTAGTATCAGTTGTTGGTATTTGATAACTTCTATTTTGAATTTAGTAGTACATGCTATTTATGTAAACCTATGTTCTTTTCCCCATACCCCAAATTCCATTTTCCACTAACAGTAAGGTAACTATTCTTTGTTTTGTACAACACTGAAGTTTTGGATTTGTAAAATAATAATTTTACTGAGAAGTGGGTTGTTTTGCTCTTAGTTTATATCCTTCTGAGGATATATAGTCAAATTAAAGTATATTTTATGCTACTTCTGTGGTAACACAAGAGGCATTTAAGTTAGTCTATTTTCTGAAGCTGCTTCTAGATTTTTTTTTTTTAATAACTAATAGTATTTTTAGACCACGGAAGAGTATAATGAACTTTTATTCTTCAAGGAACCAGAGCTTTCTAACTTAATAAGACAACTCAAAGTATTTGGTTTTATATTTTAAATCTTTAGAAATTTTAAACCTGTTATTTTGTCCTATTTAATTATAATACCTAACAGAACTTATGTCTGTGCAGTGTATGTCATACTCTCTATATTTGTATCATAGACTAAAAATTCTAAGTCAAGATATGTCAAATGATGAAGCAATGTGACTAAAAGTGTGAGGTTTCTGAAATTGGATAGACCTTGGTTCAGATTCTAGTTTGTGGTTTTCTTGCTCTGGCATTGGACAGATCTCTTGGTGAATTTAATTCTTTGGCTAAATAATATGAGTGCCTTGCTCATAAAGTTCTTGGGGACATTACTTGAGCTAATATGTGTAAAGTGACTGAAGACGCAATGGCTAGTAGAAAATAGACATCCATTGAATGTTAGCTTTGTTTTGGAAGTTGTTACTATTGTGAATATTGGATCATTCTCTAAACTCTGTCCCTTAATTCGAATTTTAAATACTCACATGCTGTAAATATAGCACCTGATTTTCAAAACCCCTTTGGCTCTATGGAGGAAAATGTTGTCTTAACAAAAGAATAAATGGGCTGTCTAGCTGAAATTTGAGGCTTGACTTTACAAATATGCCAATGCTTACTATATAATCACATTTGACAGTTTTATTAGAGAAGGGAGGGAGCTTTAAGGAGAC
This sequence comes from Solenodon paradoxus, assembly GCA_004363575.1. Classification (NCBI taxonomy): domain Eukaryota; kingdom Metazoa; phylum Chordata; class Mammalia; order Eulipotyphla; family Solenodontidae; genus Solenodon; species Solenodon paradoxus. The sequence continues at coordinate 101,055 of RJWH01002081.1, read as the reverse complement.
AGTTTAAGGATTGAGGGTCCTTTTCAGACATTATTGTAGATTGTTTCAAGGAAAGGTGTAGACAGGGATGACGGTGAGCAGAGGCAGGCAGGAAGAAAGGAGGAAAAGCGTTTTTATTCTTTTTACTTAATTCATCTTGGTTGTTCCTGATGACTCTGGGATGTAAACCTGGGACCTTGGTATGTACATGGACTACACCCAACTGCTGCTTCACCAGGGTGTGTCAAGATTGTCTTATTTTAAATGACTTTCGGGCACCGTGTACGTTGACTAGACTTAAAGGTATTTTTTAACTCTAGAATTTAAATTATATCTACCTTTTAAGTGCCTTCAGATAAAGCTCTGTAATACCAAACTGCTCAGTATTTCAGCTGTGTTGGGTTTGTTGTAGTTTTGTTTGTTTTAGTGGTTTTACTTGCTTCATTAAGGTATAATTGAAAAATATTATATATTTATATAATGTACCACCTATTAATTTGATATACAGGTACATTGTAATAGGATTCCAACAATTAACACATTCATCACCTCACATGTGCCCCTCTTTTGTGGAGGTTGAGAGCCTTTAAGTTCTAATCTCTTAGCAAATTTCAGTTTTACAATATATGTCAACTATAGTGAGTATGTTTTTAGATTCCCAGATCCTATTCATCTTTATAAGTAAAGGTTTATAGCCTTTTACCAATCTTTCTCAACATTTCTCCTATATTCCAGCCACTGCCATCCTACTATTCTACTGTTTGTGAGTTTGATATTTTTTTTTTAATGATTCCTCATAAAAGAGATACCATGCAGTATTTGACTTTCTGTGTCTGAAATATTTCGTTTAGTAGTCATGTCTTCCGGGTTTATCCATGTCATCACAAATGACAGCTTTTAATTTTTTTAAGGCTGAAAGATATTCTGTGGCTAGGTATTTTGGGGTATTTACTTAGAAGTAGAATTGCTAGATCATGTAGTGGTTTCTTAACCTCCATACTGTTTCCCCTATCAACTGTTATCAGTTTATATTCCCACCAACAGTATACAGGGGTTCTCTTTTCCCCTCAACCTCACTAGTGTTTGTTATCTCATCTTTTTATTATAGCCATCCTATCAGCTGTGAGGTGGATCTCATTGTGATTTTGGTGTGCATTTCCATGAGTATTACTAATGTCGAGCACCATTTCAAGAAAGGACCTTTTGGCCATTATATTTTTGGAAAAATGTGTTTTGGGTCCTTTCTCCATTTTTAAATCAGGTTGTTTGGGTTTTTTTTTTATTTTGAATTCTGTGTGCTTCGTGTACATTTTGTATATTAACTAACCCTTATTGGACATGTGACTTACAGATACTTTGCTCTATCTCATTTTGTTGGTTTCCTTCGCTGTACTTTTCTGGTTTAAGCCATCCTACTTGTGTATTTTTGCTTTTGTGGCCTTTGCTGTTGGTGTCAAATCCAAAAACCACTGTTAAGAACAATACCAAGGATATCACATCCTGTATTTTCTTTTAGGCGTTTTAGGGTTTCAGATATTTACATTCAAAAATCTTTCCACTTGAGTTGATTTTTGTGTTTTGTATAAGAATGCCTAGTTTCCCCAGCATCATTTATTAGAGATTATTCTTTTCTTAGTTTACCTTGGGAAGTATGTGGACTGTGTCTGCCAGAGACTGCAAACTTAACCTCTGTGCCACCAAGGTGCACCAAGGACTATAGCTTTTTAATGCAATTTAAAAGCAGGAAGTACGATGCTCTGCTTTTGTTCTTCCTCAAGATAGCTTTGATTGTTCAGGGACTTTTGTGGTTTCAGAAAATGATTTTTTTTTCTTTTTTTGTGAATAATGCCATTGGAATTTCGAGAGGGGTTGCACTGAATCTGTAAATCATGTTGATTAGTATGGGGATAGCCATGAGTGCCTATTATCTTTCTACTTATTTGGATCTTTAGTTCCTCTCATCAGTGAATTATTGTTTCACTGTACAAATTTTTCACCTCCTTGGTTACATCAAGAATAAATATTTTATTCTTTTTGATGCTATTATAAATGGAATTTTCTTAATTGCTCTTTCCAGTGGTTGTTAGTGTATTATTACACAGCTGATTTTTGTATAGTAATTTTGTAGTATCCTGCAACTTTACTGAATTAGTCTATTCTAACTTTTTTGTTAATGGAATATTTAGGGGTTTCTATGAATAATACCATATCATCTGCAAACAGTTTTACCTCCTCTTTTGATTTAGTTGCCTTTTATTTTATTTTCTTGCCTAATCCCTCTAGCTAGAACTTCTAGTCCTATTTTGAATACAAGTGATTAGACTGGTCTTGTTGCTGATCATAGAGAAATTTTCAGATTTCACCATATTGAGTGTGATATTGGCTGTGGACTTAATATATATGGCTCTTATGTTGAGGTGCATTCCATCTATACCTCTTTTGTTGAGAGCTTTTAATTATGAAAATGTATTGAATTTTGTTAGGCGTTTTCTGCATTTTATTGAGATGGTCTTAAGATTTGTTGTTGTTGTTAATGTGCTGTATCACATTTATTAATTTGTATGCAGTGGCCCATCCTTGCATCCCTAGAATAAATCCAACTTGATAGTTGTCTTTTTAATGTGCTGTTGAATTCAGTTTGCTAATACTTTGTGGAAGATTTTTACATATGTGTTCATCAGAGTATTAACTTACAGTTTTCCTGTAGTAGTGTTGTCTGGCTTTGGTACCAGGGTGATGCTTGCCTTATAAAAATGAATTTGGCAGTTTTCCCTCACCTGCGGTTTCAGAATTTTAATACTTTGGGGCTGGAGTGAGACTGAGGAGTGCTAAAATCAATTCAGTTTAGATGGTAATGTTTTAGATAAGAATGGGAGTTCTAGGAAAAGACAAAATAGTATGCTAAAGTTATTTTCCCCCTCCCCCCCAGAACAAGCTTAGACTAAAATGCTCGTGTTTTGTTTTTAAAAAACAAAGAATGTCTTTTAGAAAGAGATGCTGAAATATTTATGAATGAAATGATACTGGTATTTGCTTTAGAATAGAGAGGTAATAAATGAAACACTGTTGACTATGAGTTGTTAGAAATTCTTTATAAAATTTTACTTTTATGCTTGCTTGAAAATTTTCACAAGAAGGATTTTTAATTTTAAAATAAAAATATGTATAGGCTTGACTATTTCAGGCCTTGTTAAAGCAGTCCAGTGAGCATATTCAGATGTTCCATTCTCTACCCATTAGCGTTGCTTGCTCTCTGAGTCTATATAGGATAATTCAAATAGAATAATCTTCTTGTGATTGTCATGTGACATTTCCAATCGATGGAAAAACAGAGTGGCCGTGTAGACCTGTAGTGACTTTGTACTAAAACAAAATTTTGATGTTTTAAGGGTGCCTTTATGAGTTCTAGAGAGCATTCCTGGTAGGATACTTGAGAAAACAAGTGGATAGTTGGTATGTTCAATATACAGTGGTTCTCTCATTGTATGAAAGGTATGAATTTCTGAAAAGGTGTCTTAACATCTGAATAGCAAAAGTCAAGATTTCTTTAAGAAAAGAAATAGGACTTATGAGGAAGGGTGCAAATTATTCTTCTGTAGTTAGCATATCTTAGTGTCAGTGATTTTGGCAAGTTACTAAAAAGGTTCCTCTCCTCTACTTCATGTTATTGCCTTGAAAGCAGGGAAATTGTTTCAGGTAGCCTTCCTCATGACCTCCACTTTCTTTTTTCGTATTATAACCCTGTGTTCCAAAATTGTGTGTCTTGCAGTGTTTCATGTATCTTGCTATGTTCTTCTATGAATGTTATCTCACTTTATTCTCACAGTAGTGCTTCGGGTGTTTTGCAAATGAACAAAGTGAATCAGAGTGATCTCAGAATAGTATGAGAGTCTTGATTCCAGGATTTGTCATTCTATCATAGTACCTTGCTTATTTAAGAAGCCTTCCAGTTCTACTAAATATAATGTTCTTCCTTCTACTGACTAGTGCATTGATGCCCAACTGTAGTTTTGAAAGTTTTTTTAGGATCTTTTGCCTGGAATTAAGTGGGACTCTAGATCAGGATAGAGAAAGAAAATAGATGGGGTTTTATTGGACATTATCTTCTCCTAGAGTATTATAAATCTTGGCTTCCTTAGTGTTAAGGGAAAAAAAGATCAATAGGCCCCTCCCATCACTCATACTTTATCATTCACCAGCTATAGACTTCTTCATCCCACACTGACTAGAGTCTAGAGTGGAAGCCTATAAATTAATAGTTCTACCTCAACTTTTTCTTCTGCTTCTCTTGAGGAAAGTGTTCCTAACTAGACTCAGTTGATTCTTTGACCTGAAAAGGTGCCCCCTTTTGCCTGTAGGACCAAACAGCAAACCACCATAAAGCCCACCTGTGAAAACACTTCTTATAATCTGTTAATTCCATTTTATTTTAAAAATTCAATTAATTTAGGTACTAGAGATTGTAACCTTAATTTTGTTTTGTCAAGTAGGCATAGATGAATACTCGACTATGCTTGGTAACTTTGTTTTCCCAAAAAAAATTCGTTTTGAAAAGAAAATGAAATGAAAAAAAGGAGGTATTAATACCAGGTCCAGAAGTCAGATAAGAGTTCTTAAAGTATTTGTATTTTGGTGGAATTAGAAATGATGACTAACAGCTCCCCAAACATGTCTTTTAAAACTTTTGTTTGTTTTTAAATTAGTATTTTTCTAATAGGCTGATAGGCAAATAAATATAATAGGTCCCCTCAAAGAAAAGACAAATAGTGTCTTTAAGCAGTGCACCAAAGCAGGATTGGTAGGAAATCTGTAAGTATGTGGGCTCAAATAATAGTTTAAAAGGATTGAGTCTGACATGCTTTAAAAAAACAAAACAAAAATAGGTGTTCCCTGGTTGAGTAGCAGTTGGGTCCACATGGACACGGGTTTGCATACCAGGGCCTGGGGGACAACCATGATGAACAGCTAAATAAATAAAAATGCTCTTCTCTCTTCCTGCCTGTGCCTTTCCTTTAAAAAAATAAATAAACTGTAACGAATTAGATATACCCAGGATTAGTTTTTTAATATCGGTACTAGGGCAAATGGAGGCTGTAGTGGGTTTCCTTCTTGCTTTCATATACTGATGTGTGAAATGCAATCTTGAATTTTGGTAGATTCTTGGAGTGGGGCTTCATGGTGTTTTGGCCCAGTAGTCCAAAGGAAAGAGATCCTTCTAAAGCAGAGACTCCTTAAGGACGTAATAAAAAGGGTTCTTATATAGAAGAATTACCAGTTTTCCAATTAGTACTTTTGGACACTGGTACTTTGTGGGCAAGAGATCCCAAATACAAGAATCTTAGAAATTACTAAATTCATAGTATAAATATACTTTCCTAATCAAGAGATAAATATTTTGCACTTTTAAAAAAGTCTTTTTACCAACCCCCCAACCCCCCCCCCCAACCCCCGCCAAAAAAAAAAACGTTGGGAACCACAACTCTAAAGTTACTAAGTGGTAGTGGTAAACAAGAGATCTGTTTAAAGTTCATTGTTTTGTGTAAAGGAGTTTTTTAAGTAAGCTTTTATATTGGTTATCAAATGCTGGGAAAGGAAACAGTATTCAAAAATAGTAGTGTTCAGCATTTAGGAATATTCTACTCAGGAAAAAATAAGTCAATACATAGATATTTTAACAAAATAGGGAAAATAGCAGGTAAATGGAAATCCTAAGGTATTTTGTGTTTTATTATACTTTATTCAGTGTTCGAGTTCTGGACTTTCCTTGGAGTTAAACTCTAGATGGTAGGAAAACCACCAGTTTGTTTTGCATAAGACTTTGGAACAACTTACTGTTCTAGTTTGATTCATTAACTAAAAAGTAGCATTTTGTCATTGTCCTAGGCCAATTATTATACAATATTAATGAGTGAGAATTTTGTTCCAGATATAACTGAAATGTTTATTGAAACTGGATCAAAGATGAGCACTTGTGTCAAGGTTTTAAAATCACTTTTCATATAAAGATGAGAAAAATTTTTTTACAATCCAGATGTTAAATATTTTTGATGCTTTGCTTAATGGGAGCTGTTAAAGTTCCGGGTCTCCTAACAAATCACTAACTAATTGATCCAGAGATGTTCATCCTCTTGGGCTTCTAAGGAAATAATAAACTTTCCATTCCAAAAATTTCATTTCCTGTGTGTCCTGGTGACTCAGTGGTTAAATCTGTGACCGCTGGCCTGCACAGTCCACATATATCCCAATTACTAGGATTTGTGTCCCTGGGCTGGGATTTGTTGTGGGGGAGAGACACAATCAAGATGAACAACTCAATAAAATAAATAAATGCTTCTTCCTTCTCTGCCTGCTCGCCTTCTTTTGTGCCTGCACCTTTCTTTAAAAATAAATAAAATTCTTGTTACTCGGTAACCCATTATCTTGAGTAAATATAGGATAAGTTTTTTTTCCTTAGATAAAACAATACATATCAGTGTTTCTCTGACTTGGTTATTGTCTTCCATCACTCTTTAAATCATAAATTATTCTAGGTTTAATTTTATTTTTGTCAGTATAACCGTGTAAGTTGTTTGGTAGTATAGAATGTGGAGTGATGTATATCTGCACTGACAGTGATTTGGGACTATTTTCCATTGGCTTTTAGATAGATATGCATTGTTCAGATAGGTAGAAGTGGTCCATACACATCCCAGATGTTTTCATTCTGTAACACTCATCATGATTACTGAGTTATTTTTTGACTGGAAAATATGCCTCTGTTAAGTAGGTGAGAATTTTTATGATAAGGACAGTTCCACTCAGCAGCAGTGATACATACAACTAATATTTCTGTGATTTGCTGTAAAGTAATCCTGTATAAGAGGAACTCTTACAGATAAAATAAGATTAATCCTGAGTTGATTATTGAATAAAAAACTGGATAGGGTCCTTGAGTTCATTATGGGATACCATCTGGTTTTATATTTGTTTAAAAAAATTATTTTATTTTTTTAAAGGAAAGGTAAAGCCAGGAAATGAGAATGAATAGGCAGGCAGGCAGGCAGGAAGAGAAAGGAAGAAGCATTTTATTTTTATTTAGTTGTTCACACTGGTTGTTTCCCTTCTGTCCTGGAACTGGAACCCCAGGGGTATGTGGCCTGCACTCCTGCAGAGGCAACTGACCTAACCACTACTCTACCAGGGTGTACCTAAAAAATGTTATAATAAATTTTTTTTAAGATTTAAAAACCAGACAGGATAGATACTGTGAACAAAATTTGCATGAAGGAAATAGATTAATAGCTAATTAGCAGTGAAGATACTGTTCAGTTCAGGCACAGGGAGTTTGCACTAACCCAGTAGTCATTAGAGAGCCATTGTAAATTCCTAATAGTGGACTGATAGTGATCAAAATTGTGCTCTAGATGGGTTAGTTGATGTCAGGAAAGAATGAAGAGTAGATCAGAGAGTTGGGATCCCAGAGTGGTGAGACCAGTTCATTGCTATAATGCAATCTTGAAATCATAAGATGAGTAGTAATTTATGAATGGATGGATAATAGATAGTCTGTGCAACATTTCAAAGAACAGCTCTACATTCAACTTGTCAGTCAGGTACTATTACCAGCAAGAGGAAAATAAGAAATTTCTTGCCTCATTTATCCAGGGTTTAAATTTGGACCACCTGGGTATGTAGTGGAATATACCAAGTGAATTTGTAGTTATAGTAAAAATTTAGTCAATAGTTCACCTTTACCTTTTAGTAAATAAGTATTGACACACCTCTTACAGTTTCAAGGTTTCTTTTTTCCAATTAAAAATGAAGGCATCATATGTTATACTCCTGAGACAAAATTATTAGAGGTTTGATAACTATTTGAAACCAAAGAACTCATATCTTCTAAATTACTTGGATTTTTCAGTCAAAACTATAAATCCCAACCAGATTACAGATTTCTAGCATAAAAGTTATCTATTAGAGGACAACCATAAGAAAGTACTTCAGTTCTGAAGTAGTGCTTTGTAGTGCTTTGGGTAGGTTTTTATCTTGAAGGTTCTAGATCAAACTCAGTGAAAAGGCAACTGAGATCTCCTATTTAGCATGTAAGAACTTTAGTATTTAATAGTCTTAAAGGTGAAGCACAGAATTGTCGAGAATTTGCAGTTACCTTTCACTTTAGGGTTTTCTTAATAATACAGTGTCTTCAAAGGAAAAACTGAAAGAGGAAAAGTTAAAATTGAAATTATTTTAAGCCTTATTATAAAATGTATCCTTTCTTTATGTTTGTGGGAGTGTAAGATGATTTTAACTTTTAGCATCAGCTTATACTCATGTCATTCTAGCAGTTTTACTTTTAGAAATGTTCCTAGGAAAGTGTTTTTGCATGTGCATAAAGAAAGGCATATGTACATGACTGGTCAATGCAGCATTGTATATAATGTGTATAATGTGAAAAATTTAGCTACAATCAAAATATCTACCCATAGACTTAAATTATAGTAGATCCATATAGGATAGACTATAGTGTGATCATTTTAATAGGAAGAAGTAAATTTGTACAAACATTTATAGAAAGATGTCCATAGCCTATCATTAAATGAAAAAAGCAGTTTACAGAATAGTAATCAATTTTATCTTTGGAGTATTTTTAGGAAGTAAAATCGAGAGTTTACTTTTTATGTTTGCAATTTTTACAAACATTTATTTATGAGGGAAAAATAAAGACATGACCGGGGGGAGATTCCTTTGCCTCCTATATACTTAACCACCTGGTCTGCCAGGTAATAATAGAACATGAATGGTTGGGTTCTTCTTGGATCTGTGTTTTCAGAGTTCTTACTGTCCATTGCCCTTAATTCTTAATAAAATTTTCTATGAGGCCTGTTAATGATAAGCTTTGTCTAAAGTGATTTATGAAAGACTCTGAAGAGATTCCTCTATGTCACCGATAAAGTATGGAGTGGTTTGGGATTTTCTTTCTTTGGGGAGGTGTTGTTTTCTCCTCATAATTACCCATTCATTGTAGAGGCACTCTTTAGGATTCCCCCCCACCCCTTCCTGGTTGTAAAATTGCAATACTTAGCACATAGGCAAACCTAAAGAGTTTGTAAATTGTCTACCTCTCCTATTGTGGGTAAGGGAAACTTCTTAAAATAGCACTTAGCATAGTTCTTATACATAGTTAACTTGTTTCATGTTTGTTGAATGAATTAATGAAGAAAAACTGGCAAATATAGACAGGATAAATCCCAAGAGAGCCAGGGGTTTTAATCTGGACTTGCTTGTCTAAAATGGCACCAATAATAATTGTTGCTTAAATTTTTAGAAAATCATTTTCTTTCAGGTCGTGCTATACAAGCAGTAGTTACTTTAATAGGTAGAGACTACATCAAAATCTTAATTTTCTTCTGAATTTTGCCACTATATATGTGTGTGACTTCATGCAAGTTAATATTTTTGTAGCAATCTTTCTTCACCTGTAAAATAATGATTTTGGACTCTGAACTTAAAAAACTCAAAACATTTTTAGCAAGTGGAGAAATTTTGCCTAATCTACAAAAAAGTGTAACAGATACTAATAGCTCATAGATGTGCATAATCCACTGTATCTGGTATTAGTAAATGTGGTTCTCATTTTAGGGCTTGAAAATGGAAAAGGTCGTCTGGACAGAGAGGTGACATAGTATATGCAATGTTCTTTTTCTAAAGTATGCTCTGAGGCTCTAAACACGGTAGGATAGAATCTTTAGAAAATCTTAAGATTGTAGCTCTCCAAAGAGGTAAACGGAAGTTCTTTGAGGATGTTATCTTTGATACTTAGAGGCTTCCTTCTTTCCTAATTCTTTTTAAAGATAGAATCTTTGCATCCATGGTTAGTTTAGAAGTAATTATCTTTATCATTGATAAAATTGTTGTAAATAATGTCCTTTTTTCTTCACTGTCAGCTCAATAATTTAAATCAAAGTATTTAGTTTCATTATTTATGCCACCAATAAGTATGCATTGACCTCTAATATTTGCCAACATGAAATCTCATGGGGAAAGAAATTCTTACTATAGACTAAAATAGAATTTTTAAAAAACTGGGCTTTAATTACCTTTCATTCTAGTAAAGAGAACTTTTGTAGTAGACATTGGCTATTGTGCTGAGTTCAGTAGCCCCTAGAGGGAGTATAGATTTAAACTAAGGAGCCAAGGGATAAACAGTATGACAAGAGAAGAGCTGGGCGAAAAGGAAAACTTTACCTTGGCTCTAATATATTAGACTATGACATTTCTTAATTGTTTATCCCAGATTTTTTCTTTTTCTTTTTCTTTTTTTTTTTTTTTTTTTTTTTTTTGGTAAGGAAAGGTGCATACAGGATGAAGCACTTTTTAAATTTAGTTTATCTGGCTTGTTACCTCCAGCCCTGGGATGAAAATCCAATTGGGATGTATGTAAACTGTGGTGGCCAAAGGTAGCTGATCAAGCCATTGCTCCACCATGGTGTACCACCCCCAGTTTTTCTCATTCTAGCCCTGAATTTTCCTAGATCCCTTGCTTACATTAACTTCCTTCAGATTATAAATCTAGCAGCATACTATCCCAGTTACATGAACTTTTCACCCACCGAATTGGTTAGCACTTTGTCTTTTCTCATCTTTTTCTTCCATTCTTATTGTTTCTTCTAAAGCTTATCACTTATCTCTTAGACTTACACTTTTTCCCACATATCCTCTTCTCAAATTATTTACTGTACCAAAATTAAAATACACACTGTTAGAGAAGAATGAAAATAACGTCTAGCCATATTTGGGGTATTAGTAGCATCTCCTCTTTCTTCATACATACTTAAAAGTTCCAGAGATCCATTAAAACTCTAATTTGCTGCAAACACTAGTCTTTGTCCACCTATGTGTCAGATGACAGGGGTATTGTTTTTTTCAATTGTACAGATGACAAAACTGAGACTTTGAGACTTTGCATGAATTGTCTAAGCCAGTGCCAGAATTCATACAACTTTGTAGCCTAAAGAAACCCAGTGATGTTTTTCCTTTGAGGAATTAAGGTTCATCTCTGGAAAGTGATTTTTCCGAGATCATCGAACTAAATTGTAGACTAAAACTCAAATCTTCTAACTTAGAGTATTTTTTCCTGACATACTTCTTCTAAGGTATAAAAGCTCTTTGTTACTGTTCAGTTGTCAGTTGGTTTTTTTTTTCCTCGATATTTCAGTTTGGATTGAAACAGAACACAATCATATAATGCAGTTACCACTTCAGTTCTCCGCTAAGTTGGTCTTGTAGATAAAAATGTATTCATATATCTATTGCATTTTAAACTATTTTTTGATTGAAGAAGTTGAGTAATCATTTTTTAAAACCTTAATCTTCCCCCACCCCTTTTTTTTTTTTTTTAACTATTTTGTAGTTATTCAAAAGAAGGAAATTATAGAAGTTTTTAAGAATAAATTTTTTCTGAAATGTTTACTGAGTTAAATTCATTTATGGTATTAAGATCTTTTGTCACTAGAGCTATACAGATATTCTGTTAATTTTCATTATTTAATTGTTCAAATATAGAGATAATTGGGCATATCTTAGATGCTTGTGTTTTTAATGAATACCTGTTTAAAGATTATTGCTTTCAAAAGGAAAAAATTTGGTTAATGGTGACTTCTGGTTCATTGAATTAGAGAAATTAAGTTTGTTGAATGCACGGTCTTTAAATTAGTGAGAAAAAATATCCTAATAATTTTATAACAACATACTGTGTAAACAAACCGATAACAAAACTCTGAAAAAGAAAATAGGCCTAGGAGATGAGCAGTTGGGGGAGGATTTTTAAATCAAGGATATTTTTTTAAGCTCGATTTTTAAAATAGTGGCACACCCTGTTGGAGTAGCGGTTTAGTCAGCTGCCTTCCACTAAACGCAATCTGCATATATCCCAAGGGGTATGAGGAGGGGCGGAACAACCGATGTGAACAACTAAATAAAATAAAATGCTTCTCCCTCCTCTTTCTTCCTGCCTGCCTCTGCTTGCCTTCATTACTTCCTGCACCTTTCTTAAAAAACAAAAATGTAAATTGTGGCTAATCTGATGAAAATACTCATTTAAGATCTGAAGTACTGTTGTTGCCCTTGGGAAAAGTGGGAATTGCAAGTTGTGATATTGCTCAACCTATCTTTTATGTCAGCCTAAGAATAGATTTTCTGTTTTTCACTAATACATGTCTATTTTTAACATAGTGAGCTTTACATAATTTCTAAAATATTTTTTAAATGTACCTTTCTATCCCTGCATTAGTGAGTGTACGTATTTGTCCTTATTTTGAAATCTTATCATTGGGCCCTAGCTACTGGACTATATTTAGGGAAGTCTCTGTCTCCCAAAATGTTTTCTTAAGAGTGAGAAAAATAAGTGTAAATTTTCTGTGTAAATACTTTGCTGTTAATATCCTTTGAGAATTATATTCATAAAAGTAAAAGTACTTTCAGTGTTTTGTTTAAATTTTAATAATGGATAATAGCTATGGTAAAGCGAAAGAATTTAAAAGGGATATTTTGAGAAAATGGCTCATTTGTATATATACAAATACTTGTTCACTTACATGTTTTGTGAGAGGCCAAAACTGAGGTCAAAATATTTGACTTTCTGGTGGTTTGTGGAGAGACTTGATCAGAGATTGCTTCTGGGCTGATTTGCTGTCTGCATAGGCTGTTAACAATTGTTTCTCTGGCAGCAGATCTTGTTCATCAGGATTGCATCATTTCTGGGAGAATGGCCAAGGTCCACAGCCTCAGTACAAAGACTGTCTGAAGCATATGAGGCCTGTTCTCTTTCTGAAGCGGCACTCCTCTTCCTGCCAGTCCTCTTCACAGGATTACTAAAGCAGACTTGTTCTGCATTTCTTTCATTGGATTGGCTGTTTATTGGACTCTTGTCTCCCAGCTGCTTCCGGCTCACCTGGCTGATGCAATTTCTTTTTCTGAAATCTCTGTTGGAATTATCGTTAAAACACTTTTTGTCTGTCTTCTTTGAAAATGACCAGACAGATCACATGGGTCTTGTGCTTTCAGCAACTCATATAGAGAAGAGATTGTTAGAATGACAAATACAGAGACTATTCTGAACTCAATTAAAAAGATGGGTAATTATAAACCATTTCTGTTGTGTTCTATTTAACAGCCTTTTCCCTAGTAACTATGCAAATGTTGACTTCTCAGAAGAGTATTCAGTGCTGGGAGACAGGCTGGTTCTGCTTCTGAATCCAAGAACTTGTTTTCCTGTGGATTCTGGATTATTCTGGAAGTGGTTAAATTGATACTAAAATAAAATTCTGATACATTCCTTTTTCCTCTGCTGTGTACTTACATACTTCTCTTTTCCTCCTGTCATTTCTTATCTTGTTATTACTAAAGGCGTTTACTTCTTTGTTTTATTTTTCTTCCTTTAACTTTTACTATACTTTTTATAATAATTCCAAGTATATACTTCAAAATTTATTTTTGAATTTTTAATAAATTTAAAAACAAAATATCAACATGCAAAGTACATTTTCTCTTTACTGCTTTGCAATGAGTCTTTCACAACTGGATCTTCACATATATATTAATATTTCAGGTGTTAATATTTATTTCATTCTGGTTAATTCTAAATTTGACACTTTTCCCCAAATGTCCTGCATCATCGTCTATTTTCCTTTTCTTTTTTGGAGGGTCGAAAGTTACATAAGACTCTGTTTTCCCACGTTTCTCTTATGGGAGTGACCACACTGAGAATTGACTTCCGTTATCACTGTGTAGTTAGACAAGAGGATAGTTGGGTTGAGGGGAGGAATTATAGGAACTTCTAGATTTGGTTAAAGAAAAGAATGTGCGTTTGGAAAAAGGACTGTGGTGAAGAGAAGCACCTCCAAGGAGAGAGAAAAAGAAAGAATCCCTGGGGAAATGTTACAAAATTCTAGTTTGAAGGAAAGGTTACCTTGTGACATAATGAGGTATTTATCACTTCCTAAATCAAATAAAAGTAATGTCTTTCCCTACCCTATATTTAACTTCTAGCTTTAAAGGAAAATAGGATATAAAGGTTAAAGGACAAAAATAGAATTACAGATGGAAAATAAAAATGGTAAACAAGGCACTATGCAGAAATGAAGCAAATTGCCTTTATGTTACTTTTATAGAACTCCATTCTTTGTCCATCAGTGTTATTTTTCTTTTTTACATTTTATTGAAGGAACATGGCATTATAATATTATATGGACTTAAGATTTGTTTCATTATAAATCAATATCTGTATATAATATATTAGATTTGAAACCACTATTCTTTCTATACTAATTTGTGTCTCAACCTTTTATAGGTCTTCAGAGTGACTGGCAGATAATTTTTGGGAACTTCATATTTAGAGGTCTACAGAAAGGTAATTGAGCCAAATTATTTTGTTTTATAATTTGTATTTTAATGAATGTATTTTAATGATTCTTGAGATAATGGTGATCATGATTCATTCAGCAAATGCTTCTGTATCAAATACCCCTCTGTGTGCTAGGCGTTCTTGTGGACATTGCAACTTCAGAAGTTAAAACACAAAAATGCCTGTTCTCATAGTATATACTGGTAGGAAGAGACAGACAAATTAACCAGTAAAACACATCTTGAAGTTGTTCCACCTAGCCACAGAATGTATTCTTTTTTAAATTTATTTTCTCTCCCCTCCCTGGTTTCAGACCACATCTTTGGGCTTTACATGGCCTGCATCTTAGCTACCTCAGTTGCCTGAGCCACAGGGATGTACTCCCAGCGTTAATTCTTATTACTCTCTTGGGTATCCTAGAGAGGATAAGCCTATAATCTCCAAATTATATGATAAATTAATAACTAATGTAACTTGTAAACTTGGTAAACTATACAAGGAGTCTGTTGTCTTGGTTGATTAAAACTAGAGTCATTATAAGTATTTCATACAGTTTATCTGTTAAAAGTTCTTTAGTTAACATTTAATACTTGCATTTTACACAGTCTTATATAGAAAATAAACTTCTTTGGGTTATAAAAGAAAATTTTATTATTTTTTAAATTAAGCCCCAGTGTTATAAAAGCATTTTTTAGAACAAAGATGGCCAACCCAACCTATAATGATTGTCTTCATCAGAGGAGTGAAAGGGTCATGTCAGATTGGACAAAGGAAAATGAACTTCTTGAAAGAATTCATACTCAACTACTTAATGTTTCTTGTTATTTATCAGTGATACAAAATTAACTGGGTTGGAATTTCGTTAGGGAATTTATTGTTCATTTATTCATACATTAAGGAGATACAGCAAGTAAATTTCTCATATTTTTAATATGTCTTTAAAAAAATTACTCATAGCATGCCCTGGTGGAGGAGTGGTTAGTCCAGTCGCCTCCAAGGGATGCAAGTCCAGGGGAAGAACAGCCAATATAAACAACTAAATGGAAATGATGTAGAATGATTCTTTCTCCTCTGTCTCTCTGCCTACCTACTTGCCTTCATTCCTGCCTTCATCTCCTTTAAAAAAAAAAAAAGATTACTCTTAGAAAACTAACCAACTTGAGTTTAGCTTATAAGTTGTCTTTTATCCAGAAACCTACTTTTTTTTTTTTTAATGGGCATTATACTTGTAATGACTGACATGACAAAGAATTTTTAATAGTGTTGGGTAACTTTTTTTTGTTCTTTGCTAAAAGTATAGCGCATCGTTTACATTACTGTATTGGTCAGAGGGGTCTGATCATTATTAGAGTGTTCTAATTATCTAGCCTAGCAACTTTGGACTTTTTTAATTTTGCTTTTTAATCTGAATTATACAGTGATAAGAATTGTATCTGACAATCCTCAACATTTATGCCCTTTTGGGCTTATTTGATATTCTGTCATATCTTTTCTAGATTTTTATAACCGTTTCCCAGAGACTTAGAGGAGATACTGCCTTAATTTGTATTTGGATATATTGTTAGGGAAAGGAGATATTAATGTGTAACATAAGACTGAAAGCAGAAAATTCTATTAGTCATTTCTCTTTCAAGAGTTGTGAGGAAGCAATAGATAAGATTTGTCCTTTTCATTTCAGTCCCTAGTCTAGCAATTTGTTACCTCTGATGTAGTGGAAAAACATGTATGACGCACACATAGTTAGTGTCCTAGACATATTGGTGAGATCTGTATCTCTCAGTGGAAGGCTACTTAGTTTATAGCTATTTTAACATTCTAAAATAATAACACAGAAATGTAGTATCTTTATGTGTTTTTTTAAATCATTGCCTGATTCACTGTTTTCAGTTGGTTTTCATATCCTCATTAATTTGCTTTGCATATCAAAATAAGATTCAGGCATCTCATGGTATGCTATTTAAATTTTATATGAACCCCCTGGGATGATTCAATTAACATTGTATACTTTTCATCCCATTTAATTTTTTCAGTATAAATAGTTAACTTTCCTGCTGTCTAATTTGTCTTATAAACCATTGTATCAGTCATAGTTTTTTGTTTTTTGTGTCTTTTTTACAAGTAATCTTTATTAACCTGGGTCTTTGACATTCACATTGTGTTTCTTTTTCCCCTTCTGAATGAAATGCTTCTCATTTCATCCTTTTGTTTTTTTTAACATTACTCTAAAACCACCAATGTATAAATCATATAAAGTACGTCTTTTCTCTCTGCACTTTATCTCCAAATCACATCTACTTTTGCTTTTTTGCACTTCAGTTATTTGAGACTTTATGTCCCTGAATCCTACTAGTTATAGTCATCAACTCAGGTATCATTGCTTTTCCATAGAAAATGCTCTAATACTTACCATGAAACTTTTTTTTTTTTTTGAGGGAGTGTATTTTTATTCATGCCTGGCACCTAATATTAGCTAACAAATGCAATTGTTAAGATAATTGCGTCTTCCAAAATTATAGTTAAAATGATTTCAATGAAAGAAGAGCATATTCTATCATAAAAGTAGGCAATAAGAAACAGCTCTATCCAATCAAATATAAGGAAGTTAATTTCTTATTTAATTTAGAAGAAAAACATTATTGGCTGCTGATAAGAAAAAAAGTACTGCATTTATTTGTGGTCATGGAGGATTGGGGAGCGGATAGTTTAAATGAAGACGTGGAATTATTAAAAGAATTTAGTTGAACCATAGTTCTCTTCACCATTCTATGTCTTAAAACTTGTTTGTTAGGTCCTCGGCTGACAGAAAGTTTTGTTTGATAGCCAGTTGCAGAATGGAAATGGGCTTATTGCGGAACTGGGCAAACTATCACTTTGCCTTTATCTTAAAAAGAAAAAGCAATTAAATAGAAATGAAAAGAAAGCTTAGCATTTGCTACTTCACTTTGTCTAACATTAATTTAGTTCATAGTAAATATGTGAGAATATATTCCATGCTGTATTTCTCTTCTATTAATCTCTTTAAAGCCTTCTTCAGAAAATGGAAAAATATTCAGTAGCATTTAGGGTAAATTTAAAGAACTCTCTGGTCACTAGATATTTTACTTTTTTGTTACAGGATTCCTCATGTCCATAACATGTTGGCTGAGACTCTGCAGCTCACCCCCACTCTTAGAGTGGCCCATCTCCATTAATTGGACCCCGTGATTTTCATTCTGCTGTGTTGGACGTCATGAGCATTGCAATCCCTCTGGGAGTCACTACACCAGATACATCCTACTCAGATATGGCTGCTGGATCAGAGTAAGTGCTACTTCCTAGGTAGTAGGTACATTACCAATGTGTGTGTCAACAACTTTCTTAAGGGTATCTAACAGTAAATATGTAGTACTTTCAAAACCAAAACCCAGCCCATTATAAATGGCACTAGACCTTTCCCTTGACCCCATAGAAGCTAGAGAAAAAAAAGATCTAGAAAGGAGAGGGAAAAATTGGGGGGAGGGGGTATTTATGAGTAAACAATTAATAGAATCAAATTTGCAAGTTAGTGATTACATTTTCATTTGTTTTTGATGGATAAGGAAGATTGGAATAAAGTAGGTGTCACTACCTGCTTCTATACAGTTAATATTTAATCTGATGGAGATAAGGAGGAATTCTCCAACTGATTTTCCTTGAAGGCCTCTTCCTTTGTGCTTCTCATTGTTTTGGAGTAAAGGGGCTGAAATTTCATATGAGCAGGTTGCTTAAACCTTCTGACACTTGGGATAGAAAACATGGAAAGTAATACCTGATTTTTGTGTTTCTGGGGTTTGTTTGTTTGTTTTTTTAATACTATTCATTGCCTGAAAGAGGACCTTCAAAATCAGTAGTACTACACTTTTATTCAGCTAAGAGCAGCTTTAGGAATTCAGAGTTTGTCAAAAAGCTCAATCCCTAAATAAACTCTCAGTTCTTGAAGAATTTAAATGCCAAGTGCAAATGAAGGTAGGCCTTCATTATAAAACTTTATACTAGTCACAGTTAAAAATTTTTAGCTTTTTGTATCCCTTCTCTTTTAAGTTTTCCAAGATTCCCCCTGCTCACAGATTCCCCCTCTTGTCCTTTTTACCTCCCTTGTACCCAATCTTCCTTGCTTACAGAAAGGAAGTGGAAGCCCCCTACCTTTCAAGACGAAGTGGCACTACACCAGGATGTGAAAGTCCAGCGAAAGAGACCCAAGGGGCCTAGGGGGCATCACACCCCCAGAAGCCAAGTCTTTTCCAGGCAGTACCAGGGATTAGGGTCTGGGCTGGAAAAATCCTGGTGTTTTGAATATGTTCAGGTCCAGTTCAGACTCTTGATCCCACAGCCACTTCTTGAGTGAGGTGGGTGTTGCTCTAATTCCCGTTTCTCTTGCCATTTTCACAGTCCCTGGGGATTCTTCCCCTTTAGCAAAGCAAAGCAACTGTACCAGAATTCTAGGTTCACCTGCATCCCTGATTAATTTTCATCCTTAAAAATGAGAATTTTATTAAAGAACATGTATATTTCTTCACCAAGCCAGCTGAGGTAACTGTTTAATGACTTCCTTACAGAGGAAGACTTAAAATGAAACTGCCCTAAGAAGCAATATATTATATTCTGGGATGTCTAGAATTAAAAGTAGTTTTTGGCTTTACTCCCATAGAAAAAAGAAGAGGGAGGGTAGTGGGAGGAAAAGGGCAGATTGTGTTCTTTCCAGGGCTTTTTTCCTATTTGTTTCATTTCTTTTTTTTTTTTTTTTTTTTTTTTTTTTTTTTTTTTTTTTTTTTTTTTTTTTTTTTTTTTTTAATTTTTTTGCATGCTGAAGAGATTTAGTTGTGCCAGTAGCAGAGACTTCCAATTTTACAACTGTTTCCCAGATAAAATACTTAAAAATCTTCTCCATTAGTAACTTAGCTGTATACTGTTAATGGACTTTCATGAAGTCAGACACTAGCCTGTATGGATTGACAAGCAAACTCTCTAGGTAGACCACATTGATATTCGTAAGAAGTTTCAACAAAGAGATTAAATCAGTGAGTTTAGAATTTTAGATTTAAAAAAAAAGACCTAATGCAATTATTTTTTAAACTGGTGCTTTCCCAGAGCATAGAAATGACTACCCATGATGTTGCTAAGGAGTCCAGAAGTAATTGTAGAAACAAAAATTGCTTTTGGCCTAAAAATTTGACTGCAGTATTTCTATTTTCTGAAATACTTTTCATCTTCACACGGATTTCTGGTACTGTGATGAAAACTAATTGCATAGTTACTCATGTAGTATTTCTGAAAAAGTAAGAGAATGTTAGCAGTTAGCTAATACACCGTTTTGTTAAATAATTGATATTTGTCAGTGCTCCATCATGCATAGTCCACTGTTCTGGGCACTCTAGAATTAAACCTGTTTTAAAGGACAACACACTCAAATAAAAGACCTATGTTTTACTTCACAGGATTCAAAATTGGTATTTTTGTAGGAAAACCTTTATCAATATAAGCAGTATAAACAAAGATTTTTCTGAATGTACAATTCTGCCGTAAATGAATTTCAGACATTGTCCAAGAAGTGGCATCTATCTTTTGTAAGCATAGCTTCTGTGTGTGTGCCCAGTGGTCATAGCAGTGCACATATAAGAGAAGAAAGGTTATAATAACATTTGTTTAAAATGGTTGGCTAATAGAGAAATGTAGCACTCTAAAATTTCTATAGTCCATATGGATAAAACCTGATATATATGTCAACAAATATTCTAGAAAATTCTGTAATTACCTGTCAACATGTAGCTATATGTTTAATCAGTAATCAGTGTGGAAATTACATAGTTTTCCTCATCATAAGATATGAGCTTAAATTTTAGTACTTAGCATGCATAGCAATGTATTAAATGCTGTGCTTGACTAGAAAGTATTGTGTAGTGGGTTGGCCTGTTAACCTCCACAATATACATTTTATTTTTATTCCCTAGACTTGCACATGAAGTGCATATGTTCATATTTACCCAGTTTGGAGATGGGTAAGATACAACCAACATAGCTCCATCTCCATGGCCATCTTTTATTTCATGCAACTTTCCTTTTTCCCGTCCAAAAATAAATCCATTCCTAATAAACAGCTGTCATGTTTCACCCCATGTGTTCAGTGGTACAAAATATCTTATATAAAATATGTTCAGTTTGGAATACTTGTTTATCTAGTAAATTAACGGTGTTGTATAAAGTTATTTCTTTTAACTGTTCATCATAGAAACTAAATTCTACCTTCATTTTATTAATGCTTGTTTGCCTTTGGTTTCATTTAGGAAACCCCATCTGTTTCCTAATACTCAGAGCTGATTGCCTCTCAGTGAGCCATGTTCAGATCATCTTTTTCTCAAGAATACTGACCTGCATTCTTGATGTATCCCCTCTCCTCTCTTGCCCCACCCTAATTCCCATCCTACAGACACTCTTAAGTAATAAAATGCATGCACTTCACTAACAGAGACTACTTTCCTATGTCTAAAGCTCTTCTTCACCTAGAAATTACCTTTGCTGTTATTAATAAGATCCCTTCTCACAGTTTTGGAGCATATACCTGGGTGAGTTGGATACATATCTGAGAATTTTCTTTTATCCCTCACTTGTCAGCTACACCACATTGAACTACATACGTACTCTATATTCCTGCCAAGTACTATATATTGTGTATTTCTAAGCAGGAAAACTAAATTACTTCAAGCAAACAGTTTGCATTATTTGATTCCCTAAAAGACCCTCGATCTCTAAGTCTGAGAGTTATGCTGGTCCTTGGAGTTTCTTATTTGCAAATGTCTGTTCTGTATATTCAAATAACAGATAATCCATTATTCAGTTCTACAAAGTCATACAAGTACATTCTTTAATAAGCTTTCAGAAGTCCCCCCAAACTTAATCAGAATAGTAGTCAGAGTTAAAGGTTCTTTTTCCCCCTAAACCCTGAATTTTGTCTTTTGCCAC
Organism: Solenodon paradoxus; assembly: GCA_004363575.1. Taxonomy (NCBI): domain Eukaryota; kingdom Metazoa; phylum Chordata; class Mammalia; order Eulipotyphla; family Solenodontidae; genus Solenodon; species Solenodon paradoxus. The sequence goes on along the minus strand of RJWH01002081.1, from coordinate 79,721 downwards.
CTATGCCTTTTTATGATCAAATAAAGGCTTACATTAAACTTCTAAATTTGAACAATTTATTTTCCATTCGTTAAGACTATAGAAAGATAGTAGCCAGGCTTCTCACTAAGCCTGGTTAATTAAGATCTCATAATTTTCTTGAAAGGTAAATATTAAATATTGTCTCAATTTCCAAACAAATTAGCATGGCGGTAAGAGCACAGGTTTTAGAGTTAAGACATTGTTTCAAATCCTGGCTCTGTCAATATATGGCCTTGGCAAAGTCATGTAACCTCACCACCTCAACTTCTTACATAAGCGGGGTGCTGTTTACCATGTTTCAGAATTTGCTGAAACTAAATGAATTAATATATTAAAAAAACACCTAGCAAATAATGGATGATTCAAAATGGTGGCCACCACTACTGTTAATTGTCATTACAGTAACGTGAGCATTTTTTAATGTTTTGAAGTTCTGTGGTATTTGCCATGCGGCTGTTCAATAATTGTGTCCTTGATATGCTTGCATGTCATTGGTGGATGAGAAAGTATTACTCTAATCTTTGAAAGGTGTTTGGGGGTTCATCAAGATGAGAGGTATGATAAATATAAGATGCTATTGTTTTTACCTGTACTTTCTTCAGGGTATCCTGTCTTGGTAGTGAATGGAAGAGGGCCTGGTCCCTGGGGCAGTGCAGAAGGCACTTTCATCATCTCACTCACTGCAAATGTCATGTGAGGTTTCATGGAAGTATTAAGAGATCCAATTAAGAAGAATAGTTCTGAGTCTAAACCAGCCCAGAGTGGCTTCTCTAGGGGAAACTCCTTGCTCAGCTGGTACGTTTGTGTTTGTCATTAGGGACACCTTGTATCCCAGGTGCCTGCCTTGAGACATCTGCCTGTACTGGCTTCATGTTACACACAAATCCACACTTAATAGCACTCCTGTTATTTATAGGTATAGTTATGTTAATCAGATTGTTTCACTGAGTTTTTTTCTCCTGTTCTAGTGACTGGTAATTGTGGAAAGTGGAGGGGATAGAAGGGGAAGTTAAGTCTTAGTATGAAGGCAAGATTAGGTGTTATGCTATCATGCATTGCTTTTCGCCTTTGTGCAGCCCTGAATCTGTGGAGGCTAGTCCAGCAGTTAATGAGAAGAGCGTGTATTCCACTCATAATTATGGGACCACTCAGAGGCATGGGTGTCGAGGACTGCCTTATGCTGTGAGTATGCATTTGTTTCTCTCCAGAGCAGTGATCTTCCTGAAGTGTAATCCATTCTTACACATTGTGACTCTCTTGAAGTGTTTATATGCAGCATGACGAAGTTGCCCCTTTCGCACTTCCCTGCCTCCAGCGGACGTCTAGCCTGCACCATTGTTCTTGTTTTTATGTCCCAGTTGACCTTGGCATTTTGTTTTATCACTTTCCTGGTTGAAGCCAAAAAACGAAGGGTACTGCTTTCTTCTTTCTTTCCATATGTGCCGTACTTTAGGGGAGAGAGGGGCCAGTGTTTGGACACTGTTGATTTAAAAAATCTTATTTTCAGGATCATAATTACGGAGCCCCTCCTCCTCCGACACCTCCTGCTTCTCCCCCTGTCCAGACGATCATCCCTCGTTCTGACCTGAATGGCCTGCCGTCGCCCGTAGAGGAGCGCTGTGGAGACAGCCCGAACTCTGAAGGAGAGACCGTTCCTACCTGGTGTCCTTGTGGTCTTTCTCAGGATGGCTTCCTTCTCAACTGTGACAAGTGCAGGTAAGCGTTTTGTTCCATCTAAATGCACGTCTGGGTTGCTGGGATTAGGGTTTCTTATTAGTAGGGAAAAGCTCAAAGTATTCTTTCTTGTGTTTGTTAATGTAGATGATTCCTTAGTGCTCCTTGGCTCGAATTCTCTGCACTAGGTGAGAATTGCCGACAACAAGGAATGAGAGATTGATGTTAACGCTATTGAATTTGATATGAAATGTAATGTCCTGGAAACATTTGGTAGGTGGGAGGAAGGGGTAGTGTATGCAGAGACACTTCTCCCATGTGTGATGATATGCTGCATGCTATTAGAAGGACTACTTTAAGTTTATTTTCCCTCTTTAGGGGAATGAGCAGGGGGAAGGTTATTAGACTTCATCGGCGGAAGCAGGACAACATATCAGGTGAGCAGAGGATGGGTTAGGCCCATATTTTGACTTTAAATATTTTAGAATTGAAATGCTTGACTCAAGAACCCTTCCCTATAAATTCTAATGCTCCCATCTCTTTTCGTGGGAAAAGATAGACATCTTCTCAAAATCACTGTGTAATTCTCCCTTGTTGCAAACTAAATGTATCCAGAAACATTTTAATCCTGTAGCATCAAAAGACTCCTTGTGAACACAGAAAAACACAGCCTTTTTCTTCGTTGTGCCTTGCGACAGTGGAGCTAAGGAATGACTAGAAAGGGAAAACTGAATATGATATAGAACAGGGTTTATTTGTTTTAATGCTAATGATAGAGGAAGATACTATTTTCATATTGAAGGTGAGTATATTATTCTACAGATGACAGTAGAAGAAGAAAGGACTTACTGGGTATGCAGAAAGCCGAACGAACAGCTGTTTTTGATGCATTTTCCAGGCCATTTGTACAATGTGAACTATGAAATTACCTTTTTCAGGTGGAGATAGCAGTGCAACAGAAAGCTGGGATGAGGAGCTTTCTCCTTCCACTGTGTTGTATACAGCAACACAGCACACACCAACAAGCATCACCTTAACTGTTAGAAGAACTAAACCTAAGAAGCGGAAAAAGAGTCCAGAGAAGGGTCGTGCAGCACCAAAGACGAAGAAAATCAAGGTATGGTGGCCAAAAGTATCTGAAACAGAAATATAGACAACTGGAATAGCTCAAAGTTTACAAACCAAGAAAGCTCCAGAATTCTCGTAAGAAGTTTAATTCAGATATTTTAAGGGCCATTTTTGCTCTACTTGTAAAAATCAGCTGATTTGTAACATGAACATATAGACCAATCTCTTCTGCCACTCCATACCATCAGCACTGGCACAGTTTCTTCTGTTTCAACCCCCACCCAGGTATGCAGTCCCAGCCCCAACTGGCACAAGACCAGTGTGCTGCAGCTTCCAGTTCCACTCTCCTTACAGTATCTACCCCACCTCCTCAGCCCCTAAACACAGTCTGAAATTCTTATGGTGCATTCCCATATCATGTCATTGGGTTGGTTGTTTTTTCCTTATTTCAAAAAATCAGGAAACATCTCTTGAATGCTCTAGCTTCCTCAGTGTTGTGGTCACTTTCCTGTATTCTCAACTAAAAAGTCTCCAGGAGAAACCTCTTCTGTTTTGTGTTCTTTCTTCCCCATCATGGCAACTTTGTTGCTCCTAGGTGCCTTGTCCACCCCTTGTGAAGGGGATTGGTCTTTGTTTCTGTCTTAATTCCAAAACTGGTAAATCTGCAGCCTTACTTAACATTTTTATTTACCTTTGCTTTCAGTGTCAGGGGTGCCTGTAAGATTTAACTGATGCATGTTCTTCCCTATTAATTCCCTAGCTCCACAATGGAAAGTATTGGATTAGTCTGAGTTCACTGACTGAGCTACCCCTGTTCTTGATAAGTGTGGGGAATTCCATTGTATTTGTTACCTAGGAAAAAAGGGGACAGAATAGAACACTAGATCTTGCCTTAGTTTTAGTCTCAGGTAAAACTGTCATTCTTGGTACCAAGTTTGTTTTGTTCTACTTGTTTTCCTCTTTGGGATAGGCATTTCGAGAGGGATCCCGGAAGTCCTTGCGGATGAAGGTAAGGGGTACTCTTCCCTGATGCTGTTTTACTTCACTGTGATCTTACATTTTGGTTAGCTTCTTTCCTGACATTGATGGTCTGGGAATCTTGGCCTCTCCTTTTTGTTAGTTTATAATGGTTGCCATTCAGTTTCACAGAACCTTTCTCCTAAGTAGATTTTCTTGGCCATTTTCTGAATTATTTTCCCTTTCTGTAATCAGCCTTCATTTATTGGTTTTTCATTAGTTGCTTTTCTGGGGGAATCGTGACATTTTGCCAACCAAAATGATGCTGATGTGTTCTCTCATGATTGGGCTCAAGCTCAGAAGTGAGGCTTTTCTGGTGATAAAAGATTTCTTGTGCACTCACCCTAGTTGCACCAAATGGGCCTTAATCACCAGTTGGATGGATAAATGTCATCAGTAGGAAAGTAGTTGTATTGATAGGAATTATTCTTACTGGAATTACTTTTTTAACTGATTTCTCCTGACATATCTATTTGGTATAGAAGACTCAGGTGATGCTTGTGTGTTTGTTTTCTTCGTTTATCAAATTAAAGTTTATGAGGCATGATTTTGGATAGTGGTTGAAGAATAGAGAAACTATATGCAATGATTTAAAAGGACTTTTAGGTACTTGGTGGTGAAAACAGTTTGTCCAAAGGAGATTTGATTATACTATCTGGTATCTTCTTTTACCAGTTTATATAGAGGAAGACCTCATACTTCAAATCATTATTTACAGTTTCAAAGCATTTAATTATAAGTAAGACCTCGTTTAATTCTTTATTAATATCCCTAATGTGTATGTGATACAAAAAACAAGATCTTTTGCTGTTAAATGACATGAACATTTAAATCTTTTAGGAAGGATAAGCTTTATTAGAATTTATATACACGCGTACGTGGAGCACCAATGTGACTGATGTTAACTAAGATCACAGGTGACACTTTACCTAAAATTTGAAAGTCTCTTGCATATACTGTAAACTGATGCATAATGTTTGTAAAGAGCTAGTAGAGGACTTTAGAAATCAGGAGGATCAGTCTTTGTATGTCTTGGAACATAACTTTATAATTTTTTTACTATATCAGTTGTGCAAGGGGCAGTTTTCATTAACTGCCTCTTTATTTTTGTCTCATTTAGAGGAAACTTTAAAATAAACTTATGGAGCAGTAGCATAAATAGCAATGTCAGTAGCATCCCTGATCCCAGCTGTTAGGACTTCTTCTCTAGTATTAGCTAGCTATGTTAACTTGCCTCAAAATGTTCAAAACCTCTTGAAAGCTGTTGACTAGCTTTCACAGAAAACTGCATACAAAATCTAAGTGGTTTTTTTGTTGTTTTGTTTGTTTTTTGCAGCTCTAGGACATTCACAGATAGCATGTTGAAATTTAGACAATAAAAAAATACTAGTTGGTTTATGTTGATTCTCCTATCAGAGTTCTAAGTTAATTATGTATGTATTCAGGATTAATTATTAATAAAAATGCTACCAAAAATCTGGGTGGGAGCCATAATAATGGGAAGGATTTATTGCTTGAATTTTTAATTTCAAAATCAAGAGCTTCCCAACTGAGACTTCTGTAAAAGCAGGGATTCTCAGTCTCAAAGTATTGACAGTTTGAACCAAGTAATTCTTTCTTGGGGCTGGAGGGTGTACGGCTGTTTTGTTTTGTTTTTATAGGTTCAGCAGCACCCCTGGAAATCTACCCACTAAAGTATCATTAGCATGCTTATACCCAGTTGTGACAATCAGAAATGATCATACATTACCAAATGTTTACTGGGAACAGAGTTACCTTTAGTCGAGAACCACTGTTCTAAGCTCACTGAGACACAGGGTCTTCAATAACCAGAAGAATGGACAGTAGAGTGAGCAGGTTTTTATTAGCGAGCCACAGCTAATAACTGTGGCAAAGCCTTCCCATACATATTGTTTAACAGGTCTTAAGTTTAAACTGGATGCTTAAACTTGGAAATTCTGTATTAGGCACTCCTGATCTCCAGGCTTATAAGCCCTTTAAAAAGTCTTAGGTTTTGCCCTTTCCTGTTGCTCAGGTGGTATTGACACCTAAAGCAGGTGATATTCTGTTCTCATTATATTGTCCTTAGGCGTTTCTTAGATCTCTTTGTTATCGTGCAGTTTTTTTGACTCTAGTGAAAAACATCAAAAATAGTGACACAGAAGTAGAAAAAAGTAATTGTTGTAATAGGTATATGTTTTCTGTTTCATTCATGGAAAATATATTTAATTTGCTCATACTTGTTTTTGCAAGTTTAGTGTGGATATGGATTTGCAAGCAGCTTTGGTACTGCAGTGTCTTTTCCCTTTAGTCATCACGAGTATGACATCATCATTGTTAGTGTTTTGTTTTGTTTTGTTTTGTTTTGTTTTTCTGATGGCACCTTAAGTTGAACACTGTGTAGGCAGGAGAACATGTATCAGGTGTGTCTGTAACTTGAGCACATATAAAACTTGTCTGTTTGGGATGATGTTGCTGAGATACAGTAATCTTTTCTTAGTTCTGTTAACATAAAGGGTAATAGTTTACCTAAATAAGTATGTTGAAGCACCTCTCAATGTTTTCTACACTCTGCCTTCCTACCTTCCCCACACCACCATTTCAGCATGTGGCTATTATCTACATTGTTGAAAATAGAGTGCCAGAAAGATAACTCCAAAATGGTAACCTTTTAACATTATTAGAGGTGAGATTTTTTACTTAATATGGATCACGTGTATTTTTAGAATGCACATGTATTCATTATATAAGGAAAAGAATAAGTCACCAAAAACATTCTCTTGAAGAGCCATAAACCAATATCAATTTGGATTGTCACACTAACATATTCAATAAATACTTGTGATGTGATAAATTCTGAGGTGTTTCTACTATTCATTTTCATGAATATTTGTTGATGAATTTGATGTCATTCTTCTGATAAGGACAAAGTTGATTTTTTTAATGACTTAAAACATGGTCATAAAATCACGATGATGGACTTGGAACTATGATCCAGATTAATTTATTTTCTAAATGAGGAAATTAAGTTTTTCGAAGAAGTTGTCCAAGGCCTCACAACTCACTGGTAACAAAACCATGATAGAAATAGAAGCCACATTGCCTGACTCCCAAGCCATTATTTTTATGTGCCACACCAATTGCCAAGCAAAAACAAATTTTCTCTGGAAACTGAGCCCAACCCCCAACCTATTTGTTTGCATGGTTTCTCCTAACCTCCATGACCTTTGTTCTCCACAGAATTCTCCCTCTGAAGCACAGAATCTAGATGAGAATACAACTGAGGGATGGGAAAATCGGATAAGACTATGGACTGATCAGTATGAAGAAGCTTTCAGTAATCAGTACAGTGCAGATGTACAGAACGCCCTCGAACAACATCTACATTCTAGCAAGGAATTTGTGGGCAAACCTGCTATTTTAGACACTATTAACAAGACTGAATTGGCTTGTAATAATACAGTTATTGGTTCCCAAATGCAGGTAAGGGTCAAAGGGTTTAAAGATGTTCTAAGTTCTCAAAATTTTAAGAACCCAGGAAGAAGACCTGTGTGCTAGAATTGTTTCTTTTGAATGTACAGGACCTTAGGATAACAAATTAGCCAGCTGTTGATCATCTTTAACTAAAAGCAGTTTATAGTAACTGGAAACGATTTGGATACATTTTTTAACTATCAATTTTAAATATACTAGATAGGAAATTTTATACAACCTAAGTAGGACTTTAAAGATGAATAGGGTTTTTTTGTTTTGTTTTGTTTTTTCCAAGGATAGGTGCAGTTAGGAATGAAGGTGAGTAGGCAGAGAGAAGAGGAAGAAGCTTTTTTTGTTTTGTTTTGTTTTTCCAGTTTTTATTTAGTTGTTCACACTGGTTGTTTCCCCCTGTAGCCAGGACTCTAACCCAGGGGTATGTGGCCTGCATTCCTTAGGAAGCAGTTGGCCTAACTGTTACTCTACCAGGGCAAACCAAGATGCATAGTTCTTTGCCATTCCTTCTCATTGTTAACCTTAAACATAAAGCCATTAAAATCTTAATCACATACTTTCTTTTGATCTTTTCTTTTGCCTTTTGGTGAGTGACAAATTCATTAGATGGGACTTTCAAATCGGAAAGTAATGGTACCTTTTCCTCAATTAGGAAGTATCGAAATATACTTAATTGCTGTTGCTATTGTCTAATGTTAATACTTTGGTTTTATTCAGCTACAGTTGGGAAGAGTCACTCGTGTTCAAAAGCACCGGAAGATCCTGAGGGCTGCAAGAGATTTGGCTTTGGACACTCTTATAATAGAATATCGAGGGAAAGTCATGTTACGACAACAGTTTGAGGTCAATGGGCATTTCTTCAAAAAGTAAGAACATCATTCATTGAACATTAAGGGCTTGAGTGGGCATGACTGAGCAGTGTGACTGTAAAAACCACCCTTGTTAATAGTATGCACTTAGGGAAAAGATCACAGCTCAGATAAGCTCATGCCTGTCTATTTGTAAAGAAGTGCAATAAATATGCAAATTGTTTAATGTATAAAGTGGTTGATGACTCCTTTTCAAGCCAAGCATTCCTTGCTTTGTGCTTGTTATTTAATGAAGGGCAGATAGATACGTGATGTTTTTCAAGCTTAGGTTTGCAAACGATTGCTTATTTATTGCTGATTCTCTATATGCTTTGTATTTGAAGTCATGGGTTGGCCTTTTTGTTTGTGTTGAGAATTACAGAAATTTTAATTATATCCCTAGACCATATCCCTTTGTGCTCTTCTACTCAAAATTCAATGGTGTGGAGATGTGTGTGGATGCCCGTACTTTTGGTAATGATGCTCGGTTCATCAGAAGATCATGTACACCAAATGCAGAGGTAAGACTTCTTTTTTTAGCAACTTCTCTTTGAATGGAACCACCAAGGACAAGTCTACTGAGGAAGCAGTCTGAAAACTTCACCCAGATTAAGGTCTGTAGATAATGACCATGCTCTTTCACTATCAAGAGACAAAAACAAAAGTTAATAATGCTTTTATTCTGAAAGGATGGGGATAGGTCATGGATTTTCTTTAGAGAAGGCAGAAATGGGGATGGGGGAGCAAGTTAGTATATGCTAAATAAAAAGAACTCTTCAGGAAGTCAATGAGGTTAGAGTAAAGAAGTTGCTGTGTGATAGAAGATGTCATTGGATGGTCGCAGTTTGGGGATTTTAGGTAATAGTGTTATAAGAGATTCAGAATATTTCTAGAATTCATTACTCTGCAGAACTAGTGCAGCCACATCAAATTCAGCAAGAAAGTTCACAGAAGTTTTCTTATAGGCTAAGGAATTTTAATTCTCTGGAGCAACTGAAAACACCCTGATTTCTAACATGCAAAGGTTTCTCCATTTCTTTTAAGAAGTATAAATTTTCAAACAATTAAGGTGTGATAGTTTCAAATGAAATGTAGACATCAAGTAGCAGACTGCCATACCTCTTAAGTGGGGAGAAATTACCTGGCTAGAAGGCTTTTTCCCTCTTACAGACCGTTCCTGGTCTTTATGATAAATCATTAATCATAAGCCTTGTTCACACAGGTAAGGCACATGATTGCAGATGGGATGATTCACCTGTGTATCTATGCTGTGTCTGCCATCACAAAGGATGCGGAGGTCACCATAGCATTTGATTATGAGTACAGTAACTGGTAAGACCTCAAAAACCTTTCCTAACATAAATGACCTTGTCTTATTTTTTAATTTATTTCATTAAGTGTATTTTTGTTCCTGACCATTTTCTTTTTGTGTGCATAATCCTTTAATGAGTAATGCATTTTCTGCCTAGAAATTGTGTAGGGAAAGACAACTTTATGGTGTTTTTTCGGGAGGCATGGATACATAATATTATATTGCTCACTGGTTCACTTACCAAGGATGTTTTGGTATATGCCTATGAAGGAAGAATAGCAAAAAGAAAATGTTTGAGACATTCTTGGTAGTTACAGCAGCATCTTCTATTATGCACACAGCACTTGTACCAGGGGCCGTATGGAATGAGGATTTAAAAGATTCTCCCCATCCACTCAGACCATGTAATCTAACCATAAATGACTATGCTGAGAAACTGAGTTATCAAGTCATCAGTGAACATGTTACATGCTTTGTAAAATAGAGCTTTTTCTTCCTTGGTCTTTTAGACGAAAAAAAAAAAGTGTTAGGTGGTAAATTGTTGTTCAACATGGGTATGAAAAGAAAAGATAAGATTATAAGGAATCAGTAGGTGAAAGTGGACATAAATATGATCACTACAGACTCACCGATTCACTGCCCACTAAATAGCGTGAAGACAATTGGGAGAATTGAATTTAGTAGGGACTTTGTTTCCACTGACCACATGTAGTCAAATAGTTGGAGCTATATAAACAGAACTTTCTACAGTCTCTGTTTAACTTACTAAAGATAATAGCAGAGGATGGAGCTATACTCATGTTTCAAAAGAATGAATAGATAATTGATTTTCAAGGGTACTGAGACGGATACTTTTGGTTATTTCTTTGGAGCAGTAATTATAAAGTGGACTGTGCATGTCACAAGGGGAACCGGAATTGCCCTATACAGAAAAGGAATCCCAATGCTGCAGAACAGCCACTACCCCTTCCTCCAAGCCTGCCCATCATCGGAGCAGAGACAAGACGTAGAAAAGCACGCCGGAAAGAGCTCGAGATGGAACAGCAGAACGAGACTCCAGAAGAGGAGAGCAGCCAGCAACCCGAACATGTGCCTGAGAAAGGAGCTGTGTCCAGTGACAATGAGGTACCCTTCCCCAATCCCAGGGTGTTGCTGGGTGGATCCTCTCCAGGTAGCCACATGTAGTTTTATGTAGGGAATCCATAATAATACTTCATATCAGTGTGCTTATGCGTTTGTTCATTCTCTTTTGTTTTTCTTACCAATTCGGAAACATCCTTTTAGCTACTTTTCCAGGTTTCAGTCCAGAGAATGGGGCTTATCTGTGTTTACAGTGTGCCCCTACCTGAGTAACATTATTAAGCACTAGAAATTATTGCCAGAGGGTTTTAAACTATCAGAGAAAACAAGTTGATTTTTCTGAGAACTTAAAAGCACAGCTATGTATTACCTCTGCTTTAAGGAAATAGACAATCCAGAAGAAAAAGCAGATGAAGAGAAAGAAGAGGTGACAGATGACCAGGAAAGTCCTGCTCATAGTAGGAGGGTAGGTATCTTTTCACATCCTTTTGTTCCTGCTGATTCATGTTACCTACAGCATGTAAATTCCTGCTTTTCTGAGTTTCTATCATCTCATTTCTTTGACAAGACACTATACCATCACTGATAGGTTTAACTTGGGTTTTTTACTGTACAGTAGATTTTGTTAGGGTTTTTTTTGTTTTGTTTTTTCGCATGCAAAGGCATAATAGCATCTTGTTATCTGATGATCTTGAGAAGTCTGGTTTCAAAGCAAAGTATGTTGGAGCTGCTTGTTCTGACTTAGGAATTTCCTAAGTTTTCTGTGAGTGTTGATAGTTTCAAAAAACTTTCATTCATATAGATTGAAAAATTCTACATTTTCACTGAAACCAGCTTTGTTTTTTTATGCCCTGGCAAAGAAGTTCAAAAAAAATCTACCAGTGGGTACACCCTGGTGGCCTAGCGGTCTAGTACACCTGAGAGCAGTCCCACAAATATCCCAAGGTCCAGGGTTCAAGACCGTGGTCCAGGGTAAACAACAAATGTGAACAACTAAATAAAAAGTCAATGAGTAGAAAAAGCTCTTCCTTCTCTTCTCTCTTCCTTCCTTCCTTCCTTTCTGTTTACCTGCTCACCTTCATTTCTGCCTGTACCTTTCCTTTAAAAAAAATTAAAAATCCACTAGGTTATTTATGAAATCTGAAAGTACAGAGAAAAATTGCTTTTGATGACATTTTCTCTTATTTTAAAAAGTTTGAAAATATATCACCTTCCTCAAAAGTTTAGATTTGACCTTCCTTTAGTTTTTATCTTATGCTCTCCAAGATGTATGTGTCATCTTACTGGTAATGTCTATAAATTTTCACTGACAGTGCTTTTGAAAAGCTTTCCTTCCTAGTTGAGATTTCCTTCTATACTAATGCTATTTCTTTCTAGACCCGGGAAGATAAGAAGGTCGAAGCCATTATGCATGCTTTTGAAAACTTAGAGAAAAGAAAGAAGCGTCGGGATCAGCCACTGGAACAATGCAACTCTGACATAGAGATTACTACCACCACCTTAGAGACTCCTGTAGGAGAAGAGACAAAAACTGAAGCTCCTGAACCTGACGTTAGCAACTCTGCTTCAAGCAGTGCTGTCCTGAGCTCCCCTCAGAGTATTGGGGTGAATACCCGGAGGTCTTCCCAGGCAGGGGTAAGAGACGCAAAGACTCAGATCTTAGATACCTTTTTTCTAATGTTAGTTACCTAGCTTTGGGGGAAAATTGCCTTTTTTAGCTTGACCTCATTGTAATTAATAAGGCTGTTTGAACTAGAACAATTTTCATCAGCCGACTTGTGGGATTCAGGGAGATACCGTGTGAATGACTAGATACTTTCAGGCTAGAATGGAATGATGTACTATTTCTACCAGATAAATTCTTGGTGGTAAGTTCATAAACCTCATTTGGTTTCTCTTTTGGCCCTTTTGTGTCGCACAGTTATGCACCTTCGCACAGTTATGCACCTGACCTTTCATTGGATTTTCAGGATAAGCTCATTTTCCCTTCTCTTCCCCTTGCCATGCATTCTCAGGCTTAAACTCAAACCTCAAACTTAAACTCAAACCTGGGAATGAAATAGAAGAATTTATCCTTCTTGCTAGGAACCTTAAAATTACATGGCTACCTGCAGTTGGCTTTTGACCTGTTTTCTTACATAATAAAAAACGAAATAACTAAATAGCTAATGCAGGCAGCTACCTGCAACCTCTGTAGCCGACTTCAGTGTATAAATATTTCAAGTTAGCATTTAACATTCAGATTGCTTAAAGTGATTAGGAAACTGCATAGGATGTTTGCTGATAAGAAATTTCTGGTAAGCGTTTCACTCTGCTATTGTTGCAGGACGTTACAGAAAAACCAGTCCCCAAACCACCTCCAACTAAGCCTTCTAGACCCAGACCGAAAAGTCGAATTTCTCGATACCGGACCAGTTCAGCCCAAAGACTAAAGCGTCAGAAGCAGGCCATTGCACAGCAGGCAGAGTTGTCACAAGCTGCCTTGGAAGAGGGAGCAACTAACAACTCCGTCACGCCTACTGAAGGCGGAAATGTAGACAGTTCAGGAGAAAGCCGGCTATTAACAGGGTCCGACCCAACTGTGGTATCAGTTACTGGATCCCACATCAACCGTGCTACAGCTAAATACCCCAAAACCAAAAAGGTAAATCACAAATACATCTTTGTAAGTCCAGTCTGGCAAGGACTGTGCAAATTAAGAGGACCTGTGATTCCAGGGGGAAAATGTCTCCGTATTATTGATTCAAAAGTTTTAGATAAAATGCTTTGACACAGATGGCTAGAACAATCCTGTTGCTTTCCTCTTGTTCCCCTCATTTTCAGGCAGTGTTTAAATTATTGCTAACTGGTATTATTCCTCTTGGTGGGCACAGAGAGGGTGAAGGAAGATACCCCTTGTATTCTGAATGCCCAATTCATACTCTGCAGCTGCTACAGCTCCCTCTGTCCTAGTTTCTAGATGAGGCTGTCTTTGTGAACTTCACTGCTGCCTCTGACTTCTATCTGCAGCATCAACTAACGATCTCTTTTTTTTTTTTTTTACTTTAGTATCTAGTTACGGAATGGTTGAATGACAAAGCAGAGAAGCAAGAATGCCCTGTTGAGTGCCCTTTACGTATCACCACAGATCCAACTGTACTGGCAACCACCCTGAACATGTTACCCGGTCTTATCCATTCGCCTTTAATTTGCACCACCCCTAAACACTACATTCGCTTCGGCTCACCTTTTATCCCTGAGAGGCGCCGGAGGCCACTTCTGCCTGATGGCACGTTCAGCTCCTGTAAAAAGGTATGTCTATTTCTATGGTTGTTTCGTTTTAACTTAGGATGACTGTGATTGTATCTCACGCATTTTCTAGGTAGCTACTCTGCCCATGTGAGTTGATAATGTGTTAGCTGTTCAACCATGAGTAGTGAAGCATCCAGAATTTATGGACTAAGGTGGAATGTATTCAGTAGTCGGATGCTCATTTTGTGAGTACTTACTATTGTCTTTTTGAGAGCCCTTGAGGTGTCTGAGTAATAGTGCATGGTAGCTGGTGACTGAGTAGACAGGGGTATGTTTTGTGTAGACTCTTGTGGTGTTGGTTAGCAAATCCATTTGTGATTATTGTGTGAGATTGGACCTAAGGTACTCTAGAGCACTGTCAGATAAGTTAAAAAAAAAAAAGATTGAATCATGTTTTGAATCAATTCAATTACAATTATCATTTGAATGCAAATAGGGGAAAAGTCCCATTGCAAACGGCATAAATACTATTCCTGGATCAAATGACAAGTTGAACTATTTATTCCCTGGTCAATACGGAACTTAATATAAAATACTTTCTCTTTCCCGCTCTCTGCCTCTTTCTCTGCTTTCTAGTTACGTACTGTTTTTGGATCTAGTGGCAGTTGTGTTTGATGGTTGTTCATTTTTGGAATGTTCTTTCTTAATTCCCAGAAGCCCTGAATGTTTTCCAAAGGTATCTCTGGGAAATAGTTCACTCCCTCAGACCTATAATGTCATTTTTGTGTTTCTAGAAGTATAGGACACCCTTTCATTTGGTCTTCTTTTGAGGTAGAGTCTGTTCCCTGGAACACCCTTTTCTCTTATCCTCAGATCTGGATTCAGGCTGCCTTCCTCAGTGTCTGCCATTGCCCTCCTCCACTGGCATCACGTACATGAGGATGCTGCATGTAGATTATTTGATGTGATGAAGTCTCCAACACCAGGCAGGTTTTCCCTGACTCCTCCAAACTTAAAACTTTTCTCTTTTCCCAAAGAGCAGAAAGTATTTCATGGAGGGAGGGGGGCATGAAAGATGAGCCCAAGTGGTATGGGACATGGAGGGGAGGAGGGCAGCAGGGATTTGTGCACCAAAGAGCACTGCCACTGACTAAGCAGCCTACCCTGAAGAAAGTCTTCCCCTAAATACACTCATCCATTGCTCTTATTTGGGTAAATTTCCAAATAGAATTACTCCTAAAAAGAAATCTGGTCTTGAGATCTTTACTAAAGGGTTTGTAGAAAAATGCAATAATAGCACAACTAACTTTCAGATGTTAGGAATTTGCTTAAGTGATAAAAGGGGTTGGATATTTGGGTCCCTTACCTTGGATCTTGGAGATTATCTGAGAAGATAAAAGAATTGTCATGTGATGAGCATTATGATTAACCTTATTCTATAATTATTGGAAAATTGTATTAACTCTGGTGTGGCACGCAAAACCGATCTTAATACATTTAGTTTGGTCTCTCTTTAAGAATAATAGCTCAAAACCTGAGTTTACATTTTCAGTATAGTGCTTGACAATTAGGGAAGGTGTAGATAAGGTCTTTACTTTGAAGGAGCAAGTCAAAGGATGGCGCTAAATATATGAAAGAAGCATTTTCTTTTATTCTGTCTTTGCCCTGGACATGGTACTAAACTGTGAAAGACGTTAACTATTGAAGCATCCTACCAAGCAACCAAGTATAATCTCCTATTATGGTCCTTTAGGAAGGATAGACAGTTATTACTACAGATTAATAGTGAAGGCTGAATTGTAAATAGTATGGACTAGTCTCTTGAAATACCATCTTGCTCATGGCACATTCTGATTAGGACTTAATTCTTTAGTTATTCTTTGTATGTCCACTATCAAAAGACAAATCCCATTTAACTCATGTCCATGGTTTATTTTCCAAATGTATCTGACCATCCTTGGTTTTGTTTTATATAGGTTCTGCCCAGACACTTTTATCAATATATCATAGCAGTCATTTTATGAGTTTAGGCTATGTATGCTGGATAATATCATAGCAAAATTTCTCCTAAATTGGATCTTTTAAAATTATTTTAAATTTAGATCTGAATTTTTTGTTTAAAATCACAGCTCTTACTCACTAACATCAAGATTATATTATAAACCAAATGTAGCTCTGTGTGGCAGAATTAATGAAATTGAGTATTATATGTAGAAATTGAACTCTGCCTTTTTCTGGGTGGGGATGGAGAATTTATTTTTAGATTAGTTAGAAAGTGTTCATCCAGTGCAGTCCCTAAAGAACACTTCTATGATTAAACAAAATTGCAATAAATTTTGGAAAATCCCTCATAGGAGAGTGTTTTAACAGAAAAATGAGAAAAAACATTCTCCATGAGATCCTTTAGAACAATGTTTGTATTCCTAATAGACCTGCTGATTCATATCTGAATAAAGGTGGAAAAGGCCTCAGGCATTAAAAACACTGAGATTCTTAGAGTATTTGACATTTTATGACGTTCCTTGAGCTTCTATCTTAAATTGAATCACAGTTCTAAAAAGCATGTTATGGTACCACTCTTGTTGGTTCTTACTTTACTGCTTACTTTAAAATGGAAGCTTTCTAAGTGGCCAACAAACCTTTCAATAATATCTCTTCTTGTTTTCTTTTTAAGCGTACCTAGTTAGGCATAGTATGTCTGGGACATTTGATATCTCAAGTTTCTTAGAAAACCATCCTAACGCAAAAAGAAGCACTGTGCTTTGCATTGGTATTTCATTGTTTATGCTGGAGGGTTGTTAATCTGTGTATCTCTATACATAGCACTGAAATTCAGTGGAACAAATCCTCACTGGACATGTGTGCCCAGTACTATACTGTAAGTTCTCTTCACATGCATTATCTCATTTAGCCTCCATGATAACCTGGTGAGGTTAGGATTATTGCTGAGAACAGTCCAGTAGTTTGCCCAGAATTAAGGCAACTACTAAGAGACAAGACCAAGTTTTAAACCAGATCCTTTGGATTCCAAAACCCAGATTACTTCCTTGTTCTTTCTGCAGAGTAAAAACCCTTTAAAACATTTATCTTATTCATCTCTGACCTTCAAAAAAACTTTAATACAGAGTTTCAGAGAAGGAAGAAATATTCTCATGACAATACTAATTGTAGATAAATTCCAGGGGAAGTAGAATCCAAATTTAATTTATTACTCATAGGCGTCATTGGAACTTGTTAGAAACATGCTTGTGTTTCTTTTTTATGGCCCCTAAAATACTGTAAAGACATACAGTACAGTGAGGAGATGAATGGGTTTGATCATGTGTGCTGTTTTGACTTTAGAGCTAACCGTAGCAACATCTTATTCCTTAGAATGCCCCTCTCCTAGTTTTATTTTCCCTTTTTCTGGTCATCAGATCCAGAATATAAATTTTTATGGGTGCATCTACTTGACACTGGAATTATAAGAAATTAACTTCTCTTGGAGGAAAGCACAGTGGCCCCCAGTGAGTCCTGTCATCTGCTCTGAAAAGAAAAGCTTGTTCTAAAGGTATCTATGATGAAGGATTTTTCACTCATTTTCACTCATCCAACCCTCATGGGCCTAATTTTCCGTATCTATACAATGAGTGCTTTGGACAAGATGACCCCTGAGGTCTCTGTTAAGTTGTAAGGAGCTATGGTTCTAACAGTTCATGTTTACTTCAGTATTCTATGTGTAAGGAAGTTCATTCTTGGTCTTGTTTTGACTTTTCAGAGACCTGGTCACATCTCAAGTGTTAATGTGCCTCAGTCAGTCATGGAGATCTTTTTTCACATGTTTACTCATATCTCCTCCTGGTTGCAGTTTCACTTTCACTTTCGTTTGGCAGACCGCAGTGCTATTTACATGATGGAAAAGTTTTTCCTAGTGAGATTTTTCTCACATTATTTACTAGGAATAATTATTTCTTAAGTTTCTAAGAGGGTGAAATCTTTTAGACTTTCTCTCCTCGGCGAAGAGAATATTTCCTTACCTGTAATACTTGTTCTCTAAAGGTGTAAAATTATAATCAGCCTTGCTCTTCCAATTTGGGGGAGGGTCTGACTCAGACATTGATGTTTATCAAAATTCGATCTGTCTTGTGTCAGGGCAGGAGAGCCACAGAGTGGTGAGCAACCTACAACTGTGTATCTTAAGAGAACACAATTACAGGTAAGACATTTTCTCTCTTCCACAGGGTGCATAATCATAATCTTACCCTAATCTTTGCAGGCTTGCCTTCTCACCTAAATTTTATTTCTCATCATATTTGCTTCTAATATTCACTACAAAAATGTCCACTTTCACCCTTTTTGATTTCTGCAGAAGGTCATTTATTCTGGTGATTTACATTATTTATGCATAATTTAACCAAACTACTTGATGTGGGGGAAAACTCACAGGATATTCATCTGAAATAGGCCTTTTGGAAGTATTTTGGTTCCTGAAGTGAAGAGCTATTTTTTCTCATCCACAGTCTTCCTATGAATCTTTCTGTTACCTCTTTGAATGTCCCTAACACAGAGCAGATGACTCTTTAGTATCTTTTATTAGGCACTTGTTTTTTTAATTAGCTTTAATCCTGTATGATCAGAGTCTCTTTAATAAATGCTAAGATTTCTTCCTTATTTCCTCCTCTTTTCCGCATTCTAAGCAGTATGAAAAGTTGAATAATAATCTTTTATTGGTTTTGGGGTTTTTTTTATATGATCTCTATGTGTAGTCTAGATTTTCTCAATTTTGCCCAATAGTAGGACTCGATGGGGCAATATTCTAATATGCTGAAACACGAAACAAAAAAATACTTGACTATGGAACTGAATGAGTGTGTTGAATTCCATCTTTCATTGATTGATACATTATGACCTGGTTAATACATTTGAAAGAGTTGTACTAAGTAGTTTTAAATGACCATTAATAGTAAGTCCCTGATGCTTTTCCCATTATAGCGCTGGATAAAGCAAGCCTTGGAAGAAGGTATGACTCAAACATCATCTGTTCCCCAAGAAACTAGAACTCAGCACCTATACCAAAGTAATGAGAATAGTAACTCTTCTAGCATCTGCAAAGACAATGCAGGTAATGTATCTTAAACCTTTCTGAATACATGAGCAATCATTATTTCAGTTCCACATAAAAAATTTTAGAATGAGTACTTTTAAAGTCTGATTTTAAAAAAAGATACAGCATTGTTCTCTAAATAGTTACTTTACATCTGTCTTTACAGAGGAAGAGAGAACTCTCAAGTCAGGGATCAGTTTTCCCAGGACGACAAAGAAGGAACTAGACAGTGTACAGATAACAGCAGAAATGGTTATACAAAGGTTAGATATATTTTAAGTAGTAAGTTTAGGAACTCTATATCCATATTTGTAAGAGGGGAAATAAGCAAGAAAGATGTGGGACATTAATATTCAGGAAAGAATTATAGGTGATTGATTTATGGGGGGGCTCAGTTAAAGGAATGGGATGAATGTCATAAACTAGAAATTATACATTGGTTTGCACAATTAGTGTAAAATATTTTAGAAGAAATGGTCCTGAATCCAATTTAAAGTCCTTGCAAGTTTTTAAACTAGAGGATCATGAGAAATCACTTGCTCCATTGGTTTTCATAGTGACTGGGATTTTCACTCAACCCCGTTTGAAAGCACTGCTGCTTGAACTTATGTTACCAGCTTAGCTTATTTTAGGATAGTCTTTACCCAAGTTTCTCCTGCCAGTGTTGACTTACTTGATAAGTTCTCTGTGGTTTCAATAACTTTACCTATAAATCAGTTTTGTGAATATTATGCAATCAAAACCAAATACCAATGTAAATAGATGGCTAATGGTTTCATGTTTTCAGCTAACATGAAAATATTTTAGATTTTCATAAAAATAACTTCATCCCTATTCATTGATTTACTGAGTAAATAAGAGCTTGAATTAAATAGAATTGTATGACTAATCTACACTTTATATTAAAGTTCTGTGTAATATATTTGAGGAAAAGTGAACTACTAAAAATTTTTACTTTTCTTTCATATTATTAGTTTATTCTTACATTTCTTGATCGGGTTATATCTTGTAAGTTATCACATGTGTAGCCCCAGGATAATGAAATCACAGTACAGAACATCTGGAAGATAAATTATTCCTGTATTTAGCAAAGCATTTTATACTCTCAAAAGATTTACGAATATTTACTCAAACTAATTTAATATAAAGAAATCCCAATACCAGATTTTCATCTTTATTATTTATTGGCACTTTTTATGGTAGAATCAGAATGTAATTTAGACAATATCTTCTATCAAGTATACATACATAATGCACATTCATATTTGTATATGTTGTGTCTATATGTATTTGCGATTGAGGAAAAGAGGTTATATAGCTGTTCATGTCCTGACTAGCAAAGATTCGGGAAAAGTGCCTTCGTCATAACGTGCCCTCGTTGGAATGGAATTAGAATTGTTTAGTCACCAACCTTTATTGAGCTTCAGCTCTGATCTCTAGCAGTGAGAAAAAGTCAAAAGACACACCTTGCCCTTAAGGAGCAACATAAACAGAAGGAAAATGTTTGATGAAAAGGCATGCAGTAGTCAAGAGAATCACTTGGCGTATTGCTACAAATTAGTTTAAATCCTGAAGATTATTTTTATTTGTTGGCAGTTTTTGTTTTTGTTTTTTTTTTACTAAAAAGACCAGGAGAAGTTGATTAAGAAAGGGAGACAGATTGGTATAATAGAAAAAATCCAACAAAATTAACTTTGAAGACTACCTCTAATCTTGAATAACTATATATTAGGCAAGTTACTAAACCTCTCTGCACCTTATCTATAAAATGAGACTTGTATTATCTGCTTTATAGAGCTAATATGAGATTAAATAATGTATATTAAAATGCTTTTCTAGAGTATCAGACCTATAATAGGGATTATTATTATTATTCGATACAAAATGCTATTTCTTATAGACCATTTATGGGAGGGACATTTACAGAAATTGGTCACTTACTCTAGGATACATGAAAGATTCTAAGTTTCTAAAACCTGAAATTATATAGAACTATTGCTATTTGGGTAGGGTCAAGATCTCAATTCAAAGTTCATTACTGTAAATGATGTGATTATATCCTAGGAAAGCCTAAATAATTGACTGGAAAACATAAAATTATTATTCAGTAAAATCACTTGAGTAGAAAATACTTATGCAAAATTAATAGAATTTGTGTACTAAGAAAATGAAGGGAGAACATTTCATTCTCAAATTTAACAATACTAAGTAACCACTTAGAAGGAATAATTATAGTGAAGCAAGCCATTACTGAGATTTTTTTTTTTTTTTTTTTTTTTTTTTTTCTTTTCTTAAGAGAAAGGAGGAAGCTTTATTTGTTTCTTCTCCCCAGCCTGGGGCAAAACCCCAGGTCCTCAGGCTTTACATGATTTGCACACCAGTGTCTCAGCTGACTGAGTCACAAGGGTGTGCCTGAGAAATATTTTTAAAGTTTTGAGGAAATGAAATTTCTGTTTTCCTTAATGGTTATAATACATTCAAACAGTCTCTCCTCTCTCTGACCTCATAGACTTCCCATAAAACTGGCTTGTTTTTGAAATTTGATTAAATGTTCCTGAGGTTTATCTTTTAAAAAATGAAAAGTAAGAAAATACTGAGGCGCGGGCCCTAGTGGCGTAGCCATTGGGTGCTGTGTACATACATCCCTAGGCTCTTGGGTTTGTGTCCCAAGACCAGCGGAAACAACCCAAATGAACAGCTAAACAAAATAAAGTGCTTCTTTCTCCTCTCTCTTCCTTTTGTAAAAGAGTATTAACCAAGAACTTTACCTAGAAGTATAGACCTTGTTTCGAATACAAAGCCAGAAGCTAATAATTAAATTAGTACAGTAATGGTGCAAAAATAGATGTATATATGGAACAGAATAGTTAGAAATGGACCTCTTATAAATATGAGATTTTGTAAATTATTCTTAAAGTTTTTCTTAGCTGGAGATTAAAAAGAATTAGATTCTTGCCAAATACATTCTTAGTCACAGTCAGTTTTTTTGTGTTTTGCTTTGTTTTTTAAGGAAAGATGCAGGCAGGGAGAGGAGGAAGAAGCATTTTTTACTCAGTTACTCATCTTTGTTATCTCCTAACCCCGCTTCCCTCATATATCAGGTCCTTGGAATGTGAGTGGATTCCACTCAGGAGGCACCCTCAAAAAATTTTTTTCAAATCAGAGTGGATAAATAGTGCTTCTATGTGCATATTGTCATTGAATTAATGAAAGGCAAATATATTGGGAGAAAGAGTTTACAATAAAAATGACTGGAGAGTAATATCCCTAATAACAGCCTGGAAGGATTTCTCTATATTAAAAATATTCATTGAGCTTGTCATTATTCTTCTAGTTATCTGTTCTACAGAAGTGTAGAGCAAAATTTATATATAAAGTATTATTCATAAACTGAATAATTACCCAAGAATCTATAGGATCAGAGCAATCAATTTCAACCAATAAAGGAATGGTAGGATATTTTTCACCTGCTGTATGTATATACATATACTTTTGATGGATACAATATTGGTGTCATTAGTATTTATACAGTGTTAGTAAAACTTTTCTCTTGATTTTATCAAATTAACTCCCCAAAACACAACAGTACAATTGTTTTTTAATTAGATTTCAATTATGACTCGTCTGTAAAAATATAATAGAACATTATTACCAAATAAAATGTTTCCTAGGATTACAAGATTGGTTCAGTCTTTTTAAGGTTATAGTCTAAATGTATTAGCAGACCAGTTAGAGGAGGGGGAGTAATAGCTCAGTAAATGTGGATTTAATGATAACATATATGTGGTGATGGTGTTTATGTCTCTCTGAAAATTTGCCATTTATCATACTTCAGTGAAAACAAATTACAGAGAGCCTTTCAGGAACTTACACTGTCTCACTATTTCCACTGTGTCTATAATTGTTAATAAAAGTGGTTT
The DNA here is from genome assembly GCA_004363575.1 of Solenodon paradoxus. Taxonomy (NCBI): domain Eukaryota; kingdom Metazoa; phylum Chordata; class Mammalia; order Eulipotyphla; family Solenodontidae; genus Solenodon; species Solenodon paradoxus. Next base: position 56,981 of record RJWH01002081.1, on the reverse strand, counting down.
TTAAAATATTTTATTAAAAATTTTTTTAACACAGTTTGTGAAGTAAAAGTATTAGCAAAGAGAATGTGTGTATTATTAACATTCCATACAAATAACACGTTATTCAACCTGAAAAGGCCCGGAGAATAACTGAAAAACTGAAAGCTAGTTACAAAAATATATAAACATTATTTTCTTACATGTTAACAAGAACATTTAGATAATTCAAAGGAAGAAATACATTCATTTCACAACTAGTAACAAAAGATACAAAATACTAGAGAAGACACCTTATTAGCAGCGTGATATGTCTCTAAAGAGGTATATAAATGAAGGCACAAGTAACGAGGGATCATGCCACAGTGCTCCTCAAATTATTCATGAATTTAATACAATTCCAAGCAAAATTCTGACTTTGGTAATATCAGAATGGTTGACTAATGATATTTACAGTTCATTAACATGAACAGTTGATCTAGAATACCCACAATATTTTGGAGAGACAGTATAATAATTGGAATTACCAGAGAATATTACTAAAATATATGTAAGTATTAATGCCATATTGGATAGAATTTATACAGAATAACATTCAGATCAAGATCCAATGTATGTAAGAATCTAATAGGATAAAGACCATGTTCCAAATCAATGGAGAAATTATAGTTCTGTAATTATAAGGATTTTGGAAGAAGATGATAGCTATTTGGTAAATTCTTACTGTATAGTCTTGGAGAAGGATGGAAAAAATAGTCATAATTTCAGAGGCAGAAAAAAGATGATTGGTACATATGACTAAAATTATAGAATATTGTATAGAAATAAAAGATTATTAAAGCTAAAGGACAGATGGCAAACTGGGAAAGTAGAATAACATTTTTGACAAGGAGTCACCATCCTTGTTATTTAAAGAACTCTTACAAAGAACAAGATCCACTCCAATAGAATGCAGGATAACGAATATGAACAAGAACTTTTCACAGGAATATAAAACCAGTAAGCCTGTTGTCAAAGATTGCTTTGATTTAATCTTTTCATCTAGCTGTTTGTCCTAAAAAGTAAACAAAAGCAGATATACACAAGAGCAAGATAATGGTCATTAAGGCATTTTTACTATAGCACAATATTTAAAAATGCCTTAAATGATAGTGTTTTAATAATATGAATGTAGTATTGCTTTCAAAAATCGATTATAGATTTATTTTACATAGAGCCATGTACTTTTCCATGTATTTCTGAGTGAAAATAATGGTCTTTTTGAGCATTGTGATATAGGTAAGACACAATAAGTCCATATCAAGAAAGCGGTCTAGGTAAAACAACCCCAGAATATTGCTGTATATTAATTTGGGGGTATTTCAAATGACATGTATATTTAAATATATAGTTGTTTATTTACATAATCTTAGAAATTGAGTAAAGATAAAAACAAAATCTGGGTAGATTTAACACATAAAATTTGAAAGCTATGTATATGGCAAAAGGAAAAAGAAGAAAAAAACTTTTTATAAATATAATACCATTAGTAGATAAAAATGAGCAAATAGCCACTGGCCTGTGAACTTCATGAAAGCAGATTTCATGTCTGTCTTGTTGAATATGACATTGACACTCAGTAAATGTATCTTAAGTGAATGACTTTTAGTTAATAACTTAGAGCTGTGAAACTTCATCTGTGTTCTAACTTTCCTACCGTGAACTTTCCTTACATGGTTGACTTTAGTTGTTACGTGTAGAAGTCTTTTAAAAGATTACGCTGTTTAAGACTCTTGAAATACATACAGATATTCTGCATATAAATCATGAATCACATGTTTGTTTGTTTTTTATACCTAGGCGCTTTTCAAAAGGAGAAAAGAAAAATAAGAAAACTTAGTATCTGGAACAAAAGGAAAATACGAATATACTTCCAATCTAGGAAAGTTTAAAATTCTCAGATATCAGAAAGGAAAATTTGCATCCTCCAGTATTTTTGCATTTATTGTTTCCTGTTCATTTCAACATCTGCTACCCTAGTTCAGTGCCCCACGACTATCTTATCAGTTCCATTAGCTCCAAATAGTTTCTCAGTGTCCAGTCTCTTCCTAACCACTATTACCAGTTTAATCCTCCTAAAGCATAGCTCTCTGATTATGACCTATTGTCCCAAGACTTTTCCTTAAAGGCCTGGGGTAAATGTTACTCCTTGCATCATGCCTTCAAGATACAATATCACCTAGTGAGTAAGACTGTAGATTGCTGTAGTCTTTTTCTCAAATTCCTCATCCTTAACATGGGCAGGATGATGATGATGTTGATGTTGGATTTTATCAAGTTGTTCAAATCTGATCATTTACATTAAGGCAGGTGGCATGGTAGCTGGTGTAAGTGCCTTTAAAACACGTACTTTGTTTACTGATATATAGTTCTGTTATCACCTCTGTTGAGGTTCTTATGTTTTAAAGTTTTCTCTTTTTTACAAATTTATAAACACTTTTAAGTAGAATAATATTTGCTGACAATTTCCCCTACATATCTAGTTCAGTAGTTTCTATATAGTAGCTACTAGATATCTTTTAACTAAGTAAGAGTAGATTTTATTATTCTCTCTGAGAAAATGAGCCTGAGTGGTCGCTGCAATATATAGTGACGTAACCTTCTTTATAAATGAACCTAAAAAATAAAGTAGGATTTTTCTAATCAGAGTACCATCCTTGTTTTTGAAGATAGTTGGAAATGTTTGTAGAAATCATTTCACACTTTGAAAACTATGTAAATGTGGATCATGTGTAACTACTAAAGCAGAACATTATAGAAAAACTACTGAGAAATGGCGAAAACTTGTAAGGAAAGGTAAAAGGTGTATGGCATTAGTACTCTAGAAGCTTGAATTGTCACGTGATATAGCAAATTAAGCAGAGTGCAATTTTAACAAAGTGACACGGATTTGAGATTCTCAGAAAGTCAGTGTAAAAAATTAATTTATACTTTCCACTGGAGATTAAATGGGCTCCAGGGATCAAGTCATTTAGAATTGTCACAATTGTCATCTGATGTTTCTTTGAGAGACAAAGAGTTTAGAGAATTACTTTATAAATTTGGCAGTTGGGGTTTCTTTGGGCTTTTGGTTTGATTGCAGGAGCTAATGGGATGAGGCAGAAGGGGAGTTAAGACCCATGGTGGGCTAGAGATGTATGACTTTACTACAGAGCCTCCCTTAAAGCTGTGGTTTCAGTGTCTCATCCAAGCTTTGTATTTCACAGACTTGTTGAGTCCATTAAAGAAATGGAAATCTCGATATTTGATGGAGCAGAATGTCACCAAGTTGCTTCGGCCTCTCTCTCCAGTCACACCACCCACTCCTAATCCAGACTCAAAGAGCTCCCAGCTGACCACATTTGGCCCATCTCACCCAGGAGAAGAGGAGTGTCGGAATGGATACAGCCTCATGTTCTCACCAGTCACGTCTCTTACTACTGCAAGTCGCTGCAATACTCCTCTGCAGTTTGAGGTGATTTGGATTTGGTTGTTGGGAGAGCTAACTATGAAAATCATCATTGACACCTTCTCATTTCAAATTAATATTCCAAATGTTTCTTTACCCCATCTCTGCAAGAAAATGGGGAACTTCAGGGTCAGTGTGACCTATTACCTGGTAGCCTCTCATCTTGCCAGTCCCCTATGCATCCCAGAATAGGAGCATTGCCACCACAGAGGACATTGACCTGTCTCTTTCGCAGCAGTCTATCAGTCTCCATGACGTTCGGTAGGAAGCGTGCTACATCTGCATCTTTGTCTTTGCTGTTCACTTTGGTTAAAATAGCCTCTGACTGCTGGCAACTGCGAAGGACACCAGTCTGAGTGTTCACATTGTAGTGATTGTGTCTAGTTTAGTCCTTCAGTCAGTGAGGTGTCTGACCCTGTTTTGTGTTCTCATTGTGACCTCAGTGACTAGGGAAGGCATTGGAGTTCATTTATGGACGATGAAGGATCTTTTGCCTACTCCAGGTGGCTTTGTTGATGTTATAATGTGTTAGGTCTGAGAAGTAGGAAAAGACTAGCAACATGCACTTTGAGAAGAGAAATTTATACATTCACTCTGTATTTAGAAATGTATGTCTCAGCTGTTTCAGAAGATAACTCTGAACACGTTCATATTCAAGTTTGGGTGGCAGCAGGGTTACTGAATAGTCCATTTGTATTTAAAAACAACCCATCTATCGCATGTTGCTTTGATTCGTAATCAAATGAACACTATCTCTTCCTTCTTCAAAGAAAAATGTGTCCTCATCACTAAACATACTGAGCTCTGCTAACTCACACTTCTCCAGTTGTGTTCTTTCTTGAAGCTGAGTTTTCTAAGCAGTGCCATTCTCCCTATTCAACTTTAAGGAGAACACAGGGATTAAAAGTACCTGAACTTTTAAATGACTCAGCTAAAGACAGCTATGTTCTGTACCTAACTCTGGACCATGTTAACTTACTTTGGGAGCAAGCCTCTTTCAGGGGGAAAAAAAGAGCAAGGGGTTCCCAGTTACATTTGATTTCTAGGAAAACTACTCTTGACCAAGTACCCTGTGGCATTCTTTTTACCCAGGTAGTAAAGCAGCTGATTCATGGCCTAGGAAATTTCCTTCGTCTAATTGCACTTGGCTTTTCAATTAGCAGCTGGAGCTTAATAGTAAAATTTCATGAAAGGCCATTCTTCCTGTCAGGCAATAGTTTATAGGAATAGGGTTTCTAAATAAAAGTTAAATTATGGAAATTAGAAAGGAAAGGGACCTTCCCAAACAGCCACATTTAACACTTTAGAGCATTTCCTGTTCTTTGTAGCATTTTGGATAACTGAAAAAAACACTATACAAATATAAGTATTTAAAAAAAAAAAAAAAAAAAGATCATTTCAATGATACATAATACAAGCATAAGATTTGACTACCAGGAGTCAAAAAAGATACTATATTAAATAGGCTAGCCCTTCAGAATGTCTAGTGAATGTTTTCCACTATTTTAAATCTTGTGCTTTAATAAGGAAATTTGGCCTTTTTCCTCAATAAAACAAATATCACAATCCTGACCATCCTTATCTCCATTCTACTTGTCATACACGTTCCTGTTTCAGTATAAGGAAACAGCCTTTTTCCAGCCAAAGACTGAGAAATATCAAAAAAGTGTCACAAGTAAAGATCCACTTGTTTCCGGGAGAATATTTTCAAAAACACAAGAAACATTCCAGGAAAAAGTGAGAAATGTCTCTAATGCTAAGGGAAGAGTTGAGGAAACATGTAGTAGAAGAAAATAATCTCAGGAGGAGGGGGAAGCATCAAGAGAAAGGAGGCAAGCTTCATGAGCCCCTCGTTTCCGTTGAAATAATCCTCCCCTTCTCTTCTTGCCGTCGCACCATGCCATACTGTCCGTCTCATATAGTGCCCTGCTCTGCTGAAGAGCCTTCTTTCCCTGCACCGGTACAGCTGCCACATAGGCATTGGCATCTACCACATAGGAACCCTCCCGATACATTCTCCTGGCTCCCTGAATCCTTGTCACAACTACTACCCTCGTTCTCTCCACTTCGTACTGTTCAGCTCTTCCCATTAGAGTTCTCTGCCCAGCATGATATGGGAGTGCTGCTTCAGGTGTCCAGGTGAAAGCCCTATGGGTAACCCTAGTTGAGGATGCAGGGATTCCAGATGTAGTCTCCACCCCCACCCCACCCCCTGCCCTCTATTCCAGAAAGTACTGTGGTCTTTAATATAAAAGAACATTGGCAGAGGTGAGCAGATCCTATTAGATTATATCAAGTACTATTTAACCTATGAGAGAGACTCCATCAGGCATCTCTTGTTACTTATTAAAGATGAACTGACCACCTCCCTACCTGGATCAGCCTCAGGATGCTAAGCAGTTTCTCTGTATAACTCTGGCAGGCCTGAGTCACATAAAAGGAGTGTAGTAGTGTGAAGGGAAAAGTTTGACCTGAAGAGAAGTAAAAGGTAGGGTGTCTGTCAGTAACAAATCCTATAAATTGCTAAATCTGAATTAGAAAAAATAAAACTGAGTAAAATTTCACCCATCTAACTCTGGCTGATAATCTGCTTGACATGTTTGCTTATGGCATGAAACACTGTAACAAATTTATCCTTAAATGCTTTCAAAGACTCCAGGAAGCATTTTAACATTCATTCTGTCCACTGAGATGAATTCTGCAGTTAAACATTTCCCTTGGGCATTCTTATCCTTTTCCCTGGCCCCCAAGAAGGTTGTGGCTAACCATCTGTGCTTGCTTTTACTTTATTTTTTGTTTATTTTGCTTCTTGACTTTGAGTAGATGAATAACAAGATGCTTTTCCCTCCTCTAGAACATATCCTCCCCTGAGAGTTCCCCTGCGAATAGGCCCGAGTCCCTGTCACCCGAGGTAGTTATCACACCATCTCAATCACACTTGGAGGCTGAGAGTGAGTGTGCATGAGTGTGTTCCTGAGTGTGTGGGGAGGGCTGGGGGATCCGAATGAATGGGGTGATGGGCTGGAGGGTATCTCATCAGTCATAAGGTGAATGAATCTACCCCTGTGTGGCTGTGATTACTTAAAATTCTCAATGTAGATAGAGAAAAATGAAGTAGGGTGGGTGTGTGTGTATTTGTTTTCGTTGCTATTGATGGGAGGGCATGGCTCAAAAGTTCTTTCAAAGAACAGGACCTAGAAGTCAAGTTTAAAGGAGACTAAAGATGTGGTTAGGAGCCTTTATATATAAAGGAAGGTTAGCAAATAAAGGTATGTTTGTTAAATAAGGAAAGTTGAATCAGAAGTCGTTAGGAACTGTCTTTGGATATTTATGATCTTAGGTTGATGAGGGAGTATCTTCCATAGAAGAGATTAGTATTTTATGCCTTGTTCCAAGTTAATCCAACAACTCTGTTTAGCTGGGTGAGTTGGACTTTGTTTGATAGACTGAGCAGCTTCTTCAGGAAGGGAGAGTCGCGCATGTCAGCTTTGCTACTTTTTCTTTCTTGCTCCTTGAGTGCACAGGAGCACTGAGTCAGCCCGTGCCCTCTGCAACACGGACCTCCTCACCGCGGCGATCAGGGTATGGTTGCCATGCAAGGAGTATCAGTTGAGTGGTTTCTCAGAAGCTGCTGCTATGAAGATGTTAAAATCAGATTTTAATGCTAGAATTTCTGAACTGTTAAAAGATTTGTTACAAGTATAACGATTGACTACATGAATTTATACGGACCCTATCTCCTCATAAGAAGAAAGTTAGTCTTAACAGTCGTTCAGAAATTAAACTATTAACTTCACCCCTTTCAATTTAAAAAAAAAAATTTGTGATGCTAAATTCAGTTACAGTTGACCAAATGCTGGGTCGTTCAAATGTAATAGATTACTATAAAAATGGAAAAGGCTGTGTTCTAGTATCCTAGAGGTTTTCTGGGGTTTTTCTTGCCTGCCTTGTTAAAGATTCTAAGATACCTAAGATGATTTGGAGGCTGACCTAATTTGGTGTCCCAGAGAGTTAGCTACAGTTGGTGTAGTGGAGGAGATCGTGATGTTAGGAGGAAACAGTAGCCTCCTACATAATAGTTGGGCTTTATTTGGGGTACATGTTTGATTTGTAGATGTTCTGCAATGATGGGTATTAGTGGTCTTTGTGGTATGTTGACATACATTTGAGGATAAAGAAAGAAGAAATGAGTAACCAGGAAGTTTTAGAGGAACTTATCTATGGAAGTGAATGAAGAACTGGTTGGTTGATGTCTTTAATGTCTTTCTCCTTTACTGAACCAGTAACTTAAATACTTGACTTTCCGTCTACTTTCCGCTTTCTTTCACCTTTTCCCCTCCTCCCACCTTCCATCAGTATAAACTTAGAAATGAATAGCACCATAAGCCAGTTATCTTTAAGACACCAGTCTGACCTCTGTGGCATCTGTGGGCTCAGGTGAATCCTTAATTACACTGCAGTCCCTCACTGCAGTGCAGGGTGACTCAGCAAACCCGATGAAAGGCTAAGCAGGCAAAACAGTCACATTTGGCCAATTATCTAATTCTTGCTTTCCCAGTAGTCTCTGGAAAGATGTTAAAGCTGTTGGGCAAGGTGTGATTTTAGTAATCTGGCCTATGTACACTGTCATACTGGGGCTTTTTTTACGGTTGTTAATGGCTTGCTTTCTCCTGCATCCTTCCTCTTCTCTTTCCTCGTTTACCTGTGCCCCTCTCACCTCCCTTCTGTTCTTTCCTTTGCCGTTTTCCTTTCTCCCCAACCCCGTGTCTCCATGGGTTTTTATTCTTTCAGCTTTGTCACCGAAAAGACCTGGACTTGACAAAAGTAGGCTACCTTAACTCGAACACTAACAGCTGTCCTGACAGACCTTCCCTGACCAACTCGGGTCATTCTGACCAGGCTCCTCATCCCGCCACTGGGCCCGCCTCGGAGACTGGCTTTCCAAGCAGGAGTGGAGATGGACATCAGCCCCTTGTGAGAAACTCGGACCAGGCATTTCGGACAGAGTTTAATTTAATGTATGCCTACTCCCCACTGAACGCTATGCCTCGGGCAGATGGATTATATCGAGGGTCTCCCCTCGTCGCGGACAGGAAGCCTTTACACTTGGATGGGGGATATTGTTCCCCTGCAGAAGGGTTCTCCAGCAGATATGAACATGGTTTTATGAAAGATCTCTCTCGTGGATCTCTGTCACCTGGTGGAGAAAGGACTTGTGAAGGAGTCCCATCAGCTCCCCAGAACCCGCCACAGAGGAAAAAGGTAAGTTTTTAACATTATAATCCCTTTTGAAGAACATATACTGAAGTGCCACTGTGTGTCAGCATTATTGACAGTGGGAGGAAAACAAAGATAAATAAGGCATTCCGTGCTATGTCCATTGAAAGATGAATTGTTTTAATACAATTCAATGAATGTTACAAGTATTCAGCAAATTTAAATGCTTACTGTGTATGTGCCGAGCAAGTAACATGATAGAGCAGTAAAAAAGAATGCTAATTACTTACGTTGTTCAGCACATACCATATTCTAGGCACTGCCAAGCTCTTCCTATGCAGCACATCCTCACAATCCTGTGAAATAGGTGCTTTCCCACTTTGCAGGTGAGAAACCAAAGCTCACTGAGTATCTGCGCGCGGTCTGCCGGCCAGTCTCGTGCATGGAGGGCCAGAACCCAACCCGGACGGCCGGGTTTCATTTGCCGTGTTGCCGCGTTGCCGCCTCCATTCAGCCCTAAGGGGACTTATAGCAAAGAGTCATTGATGCTCCAGGAGGGGACTCAGATTTGGTGACAGTATCCCAACATGGGTAGCTGGCTTTTGCAGATGCACCAAGAACCGACAAGGGCATCTTACCCAGTTTGAGGGTCAGTGGAGTGAGAGTTGACCGGTCATCTCAAACAATAAGTTGGAGCCGGTCAGCCAAGATGTGAGGGTGAGAGTGAGGATCAGAACAAAGGGAACGGAAGAGCAATTATGTGACACTCCTGTGGCTAGGCAGCAAGAATAGATGTGTTACAAACCATTGAATGTTGTTTTATGGGGTCAGGTGAAAGGTGGGGCGAGCCGTGAGGAGACCACAGAACTGGGCAGGGCCAGACCATTGAGAGCCGCTCATAGGTAGGGATTTGACTTGTGAGTAATGCCTGATCAAAAAACTACAAAGTTAAAAATGTGCTTTTTGTGTCAGGAATGCTCAGCCAGGGGCATCAGAAAGGCTTAGGGGTGTTTTGGGTTATCACAGCAACTTCTGTTTATGAGAGAGCATTCAAGATGCTAAATGTCCTTTGTGTGACAGTGTCATGTAATTGGAAAATAACTAGTACTCATTGAAATGTAGCTTGGTGGCTTTTTATATCTGCATTATTATGAAATGCCTTACCAGAATATATTAACTCCTTTCCAAGATTATGTTCAGCAAACGCATTCACAAAAGAGATATATTTTACATTTGGAAAGAAAGATGAGAGCCCTAAGGGCTGGCAGATGATTTGAAATAAGAGTAATGGATATAGAAGACTTGTGTAACCACACTGAGGAGCAAACATGGAAACATTTTTTGGATCTCTGGTTTCGCTCATTATATGCAGAAATGATTGGAATCCTGATTTGTTTTTTTTTTTTTCAGAAACTTCGTTGAGCACCTGTTAGAATCCAGATTTCAGTTGAATGTTAAGGATCAAAAGCCAAATAAACTTGCCTTTTCCCTTGTAGAACTTAGTCAGTGGGGCCACACGCAAGACATGGTGAGAGGTCGACAGCTGGTGGCAGGGGTGCAGTGGGCTCAGCCGCAGTCAGGTCTGCTCGGGGCAGGGAAAGGGGTTTGTCTTGTATAGTGTGGAAAGAGGAGTGACTTGGTAGAGGAACAGGCGATGAGGACAAGTTTCCAAGTACTGGTTTTCAGAGTTAGCGGGCCACCTGGTAGTCATTTCCTTTGCTCTTTTACACTAGTTTCCCCGTGTGGGAGGCGGAGCAGCAGTAATAAATCCCTGGGTATATCTTGAAAATGTGCATTTAAGAACCCTGGGCACTGGGTTTTCCTTGCCTTGTTTCCCTCTCTTTAATAGTTAACACTGGGATTCCTAAGGAATGAGAAAGCTATCAGAATCATCTGAGAGGCTTTTTAAACAAAAGGAAATTTCGACTCTTCCCCTCCCCTTTTCTGGGTATTTCCATTATTACAAGTAACTGTGATGTATTTCCGGACCCAGTAAGAGTAACTCATTCACAGGTGGTTCTGAAGACAAGAAATGGTCATGGTGTCCTGCTGCACACCAGGCTTTCCAACATGCCCTCTCCTAGTTGGTTCTTTTCTTCCACGTTCAGGCTCACTTTAGTGGCTGCACACAAGTCCTGCACACCCGGAGAAGGTTGCCTATGTGGATGCCTGCGGTGTCAGCCGAGCTTGCTGGTGGTTTAGTGGGGCTCCATTTTCTTTCCCCGTCATTGGTGATCCAGGAGGAGTTCCAGCTGGAGACCTGTTTCTGTTCCCTCCTAGGTCTCCCTGCTGGAGTACCGCAAACGGAAACAAGAAGCCAAGGAGAATTCTGCTGCGGGGAGCAGTGACTCTGCCCAGAGCAAAAGCAAGTCTGCAGCAGCTGGGCAGGGCCGTAGTGACTCCCTCTCTGACCCTGGTGCCCATGGTGTACAGGGATCCTCAGCCAGAACCCCGTCATCCCCTCACAAAAAATGCTCCCCGTCTCATTCCTCACTGTCCCATTTGGAGGCAGTAAGCCCATCCGATTCCAGAGGCACTTCGTCTCACTGCAGACCTCAAGAGAATATTAGCAGTAGGTGGTAAGTATGTTTGCTGCTTTCCTAATTCAATCTAGGAGAGAGGTTCTACATCTAGAATCATCACCACTTTTACCTAAAATATGTGGGGACACGTATCTGAGACAGCCAGCCAACATTGCCACAACCCCTCAGCATTGCAGAGGCAAAGAATTGCCATTGTACCTGCAAACAACACTTTAGGTGATGTACAGTTATGGACATAAATGAGTTACCTTACTTGCTGGGCACTAACACTGCCTCTTCTCATTTTGTTTGAAAGGCAAGTGAGGAGTTCAGTTCACTTCCACTTAAATTAGCACCAGATGTCTGAATTCCACGCAACTAGTGTGTACACACACGGCCATTTTGCCACACTTTCTGAAAGGTTTAGGGGAGAGCGCAAATAAGAGTATTGGTGGCAAGACTGAGTATCAAATGAGTAAACTAGAGAATGAGGTAGCCTCAGGGATCTTGAGGAGAAGAAATCTGGGGATCAAGAGTCATGGATCTATGAAAGAGTGACTACACTGCTACCCCATGCTGAGCACATGATTTCACAGGAGAAAATGTAGCATTTCAAAATGGGGATTAAAAGAACTTGACATCTCTAAATCCACATTGATTTCTTTTTCTTTATAAGCATTTTTTCATCTATGCTTGATAACAGTTTGAGGCATAGAAAATACCTGTTTTAAATTGATCCTAAAGAACATGCTTCAGAGGCTGTTTTAAGAGAATGTGTTAGGCTTTCTTTTTTTTCTGCACTTTGAAGTTCTGTGTCATAGACTTGCACCCTACTGCCTTCCCAGGATGGTCCCCACGTCGGTAGAACGACTCCGAGAAGGAGGAAGCATCCCCAAGGTCCTCCGGAGCAGCGTGAGGGTGGCCCCAAAAGGAGAGCCGTCCCCCACGTGGGAGAGTAACACCACTGAGAGAGACACAGGTAAGCCCATGGCTTGTGCTACCAGCAGGGGTAAGGGACACAAGAGCCAGGCTCCAACAGTTCCCACCACGTGCCAAGTTGAGGTGAGTCCTTTCCACACGAGGTGGGCTCCACTATATGCAGGATTCCAGCTTAGTCTTCTCTTCCCTTGGGGGCACTGACATTCTGAAGACCTAGCATTTGTTCTCTCTCTGCTCTCTTTTTCCCAAGGGATGCCTTTCTGTAACTCATCTCTCTCTCACAAGGCCTGGAAGTCCAGCTTGATGGAAAATGAAGAAAAGGGAGACAGGACTCAGATCAGGCACTTAAAACAGAGCCCACAAATTAATGGCTCCTTTGCCCTGTGGCACGCTGCACTCACTGATTCATCACAGCGCAGCGTGGGCTGGTGACGCGTTGGTGATTTGAACGAGCAGTAACCATTCTTCACTTATTCTAAGAAGCCAAGTTGACCTGTCTTTCCTTCCAGACCCTGCCGACGGAGAAGGCCCAGAGACACTTAGTTCAGCACTCTCAAAAGGAGCCGCCGTTTACAGTCCTTCCAGATACAGCTACCAGGTGAGGCGAGAAATCGTTCAGCTCTGGGCATAGGTGTATGTTCTAGGTTCCAGAGTTCTGTCATCCCGGCCACCTTTTTTCAGTGAGATTCTGTCTTTACATATAGTTTCAGCAACCTTGGAAATAAGTCGTCGTCTGCTCACCTTCAGGTAAAAAAAAATCATGCCAGAAAGATAAAGTGACCAGAGACAGCCATTTTACTGTCCTTGGTATCTTTGAAAGAACAGATGGTTCAGAAGATGAAGAAGGAAAAGAAGGGAACAGGAAGTCGGGTATTTAAATATTTACATGCCTAAATGGCTTAAGTAGGGACTTTTTCACTCCTTCTGCTTTTCCTCCCAACTCTTTCTAGCTCCTGCAGTGTGATAGTCCACGGACAGAATCACAAAGCCTCCTTCAGCAGAGTTCCTCCCCCTTCCGAGGGCATCCCACCCAGTCTCCAGGATACAGTTATCGAACTGCTGCACTGAGGCCTGGAAACCCCCCCTCCCACACTTCTTCAGAATCCTCCCTTTCCTCTGCATCCTACTCCAGCCCTGCCCACCCTGCGTCCACAGACTCGGGGACCCCAGGGTACTATAGCAGCCAGACGCATTCTGGAAACAGCACTGGCAGCAATCTTCCCCGGAGGAGCTGCCCTTCTGGTGCTGCCAGCCCTACCCCGCAGGGCCCCCCAGACTCCCCCAGCTCAGACTCAGTTTCTCAGTCTGGCACAGGAACACTGAGTTCCGCCTCCTTTCCTCAGAACTCTAGGTCGTCGTTGCCATCAGACTTACGGACTATCAGTCTGCCCAGTGCTGGGCAGGCCGCTGCCTACCAGGCCTCCAGGGTATCTGCGGTTTCCAATTCACAGCACTACCCCCACCGGGCGAGTACGAGTGTGCACCAGTACAGACTCCAGCCACTGCAGGGGTCGGGGGTCAAGACTCAGACAGGTCTTTCCTAGGGCTTCTGGATTTGGGCAAACAAAACTGAATGAGCCCATAGCTGCTTCCTTCCAGCTGCCTCTGGAACCTGGGCCGAGCATATTGCTGGGGAAGGGAATCCCCAGGGTACCAGAGGATTGGGTCTGGTCGACAAGAAACAAGACTTGTAGTCGCGACTGACTGGCCTTGGAGAAAGATGTAAATCTTGTCTGAAGCAGAGACTATAAAGAAGTTCCTCCCTGCTGTTAAGGGTACATTGTTGACAAGCAAATGGTGTTTCGGTTAGTAACGGTTCTCAGTGCAATGAGTTGTGTTGAAGCCTCCGCCTCCTGCCCTCGCCTGTAGCCTGTAGTCACTTGTGCAGTGAGGGCATCTTTTTAAATAAATTTTTTTAAAAAAAAGTTGTCTTTTCAAAGGAAAAAAAGGTAAAAAGAGCCAACCTCAAAAGGCCCAAGCCATCTGAGTAGTGTTAGGGTTTCACGCACTTAAGAAAACAGGTAGGTATATAAATGTTTACCCTGAAATGACCATTCCAAAAGTAGATCTCTGGCCAGGATGTGTCCACCACAAAGACTCCCTGCCTTTGTCTTAAAAGCACCAAGAAGTAGTAAGGGATGGAGAAGCTTTGAATATTCTCTGCCCAAGGGGGGCCTGACTCTCAAGAACTTGTGGTCAGCTCTTAATTTTTCAGGAGCAGGTTATCCTAGTTGATTGTCTGCACCCCCGGCTGTTACCACCCCATAACCCCTCCCCAAGCTATTTCACAGCTTAGTAACTCATGAACTAAGGGGTCAAAGAAAGGAATGACAAGTGAGGCGGGCCAATTGCATTGCTACGATCAGCTTTGGGCAGTAAATTTCATTAGGCAGGATCCCAGGTGTTTTTGGGAAATCATTGAATTTTATTTTTTCTACTCCCGGTTAATCAGGAGGTGTGGATCCTCTAAACAGGATTGCCTCTAAAATCGGGGAGCATGCACTTGTGACTGCAGGGTGAGAGTGGAGAGAGTGGGAGTGGCACCAGCAGGACTGTGTTCGTGTGCGGGCACGCCCCACATTTCTTTGGGGGTGGGTTGCTCCTTTGCGAGCGCAGCACCGGTGGGAGTTTGAAAGCCGCCCATACCGAACACTGTTCTGGAAGAGAGATGAGCACCTTGCTTCTCCCCGTGAGCGCGTCGTGCCTGTCGTACCCCCCAGGGCCAGCCCAGGTGGGGTGCACAACCTTTAAGTTCTGTGCGGTTGCCAGCTTCTTTCTTTCACTCGTTTACTGTAATAGTCAGCGTGTGTTTATTTATCTAATTTTGTATTCAGTTATAACCATGGTAGGGGTAGCAAATATATGACAGGTGTAATCCCTGGTGCTGCAGTGGACTTGACTTCTTTTCTTTTGGACAAGATAATACTGTGAGTCTCCTTCCTTCCCTCCAGGTTGTTTTCTTTTCCCCCAGCCTCTTCCACCCCTTTCTTTCTCCCCTGTCCTACAACTCTCATCTGCACAGTCTTCTCTCTTTATGGGTGACTGTTACAGAACTTCACTTTTTCAAAATTGAAATCAGGTGTTTGCTCAAGTGAGGGGAGATTTTTTATTTTTCCTTTTTTTGGTAAATGCTGAGACTCAGCAAGTACTTTTCTTTTTGTTGTTTCCCCCACAACCCCATCAGTCTGGGAGAGCAGTGGGAGTGGAAATCATGTTGCCTGGGATGCTGGTTTCTTTGTATATTATATAAAACATATGTAAATGTCTCTCCATTTGGGCTGGGGTTTGCATTCTCCCCTCAGCTCTTAACTGAGGGGAGAGGCCAGCGGGCAGGCGGCCCTCACCCTGCCCGGCACGTGCAGAGACCTCAGCCACTCTGTGTGGGCAGGGTGCTGTCAAGACCAGACCTCTGGGGGGGCGGGGGGAGGGGACCTCTTGGAAAGGAAGAAGTGTCACTTCTTCCTCAAGTGGAGTGTTTACACTTGCTGTAACATTTGAACTTTCACAAGAGATGTAATAATTTTGATAATAAAATTCTTAACCATAATAATTATAAAGTTGAGAGCTTCTTTGTGCAGTTCTATGACGTTGCGTTGCCTGGTTTTCCTAAAGCTAGCCTCACCTCAAGAAGATAGAATGGTCCCATGTCTACGGGGTCGTGCGCTAGATGGAGTGACTGCTCGCAGTGGGGCCCTGAGGACAGGTGATCGTCCTCCTCCCCTTGCCTTGCCGATGCAGTTGAGCCAGCACTAGGGCCTTTTAGCAGCAGTGACTGAACAGTGTGCCCAACGAAGAGGACTAGACCTCTTGCCTGCGCCTCATTCTTCAGCAATTGTTTATTGCCTTTTTCTCTTCCACCCCAAAACAAAACCAGACATTGTTTTCTGATGGTGTTTATGCTGATTCAAATGGGGGACGGGGTATACAGATAAGGGCTGCTCTCTTGCAGCCTGCATTCTAGAGCTGGGAGAACCTAACCCACCCATCGCTTTAAATAGTCGTTACCATGTTCGTGTCTCACGACTGAATGGAACTGGGGAGATTAATGAGAACACTCCATGTTGATGGTTAAGAAAGGTCTTGAAGGAGTTGACATAAGCAGGCTCCCATGGGATGCCAGGAATAAGTTTCATTCCTGAGGCATGAGAGAGCCAGGGTGCAAAGCCTCTGAGGAGGCAGAGGGTCTTGTTGGGATGCAGTGAATGAGCAGGGCAGGGAAAGGGGAAGCAGATCCAGTGAGGCGCAGACCCTCTAGAGCAGGAGTCCGCAAACTTCTGTCAAGTAATAGATGCGTTTTTAGGCTTCTGAAGCCAAGTGTTCTCTCAGGTATTGGACTCGACCTGCAGCAGAACAGTAGCCACAGGCCACGTGGTTGTGCTGTCATCAGGCTGCACTCAGCGACGGGCCCATGCAGTTTGTCCCACAGGCTGCTGTGTGCCGGTCTCCGATGCATAGCCTTGTGGGTCCATTTTAAGGAACTTGGCTTCTGAGGACAGTGGGAGATGTCGCAGGTATTTTAAGTAGAGAAATGAAGTTACATATTTTTTTTTATTTATTGCTTGGTTTGTTCTTTTTTAATTCCTCTGATTATTTTGCTCCTATTGGGGGAGAGTTGAATAGAAGCCAGGGAGGCATAGCTGCATGGTGATCCAAGCAAGCAGCGTTCCAGTGGCAGCTTCCACTAAGGTGGTGATACGGGGGTAAGGAGAATATGTGTTTTGCAAGTCAAGAGCAATGCTTGCTGATGGACTGCGGTGTGATATTTTACATGTGTTTGATAAATACTTACTGAGACACCTGTGATAGACTACATTTTTCTAGGTACTTA
Organism: Solenodon paradoxus; assembly: GCA_004363575.1. NCBI lineage: Eukaryota > Metazoa > Chordata > Mammalia > Eulipotyphla > Solenodontidae > Solenodon > Solenodon paradoxus. The sequence goes on along the minus strand of RJWH01002081.1, from coordinate 40,012 downwards.
AGAGATTCAAAGGTAGAGAAGATAATGTTTCTTTAAGGAATATAGAAAGTAACCAGAAACATTAAAATAAAGAGGTATTTGCTCTTGTTAATCAGTATTACTAGGTGCTTAGTTTTTGATATGGTATAAATAGAAGAAGCTAAGTGGTACTAAGGAAGTTAACCAGCGCTAACAGCACTTTACAGTTTACCAGTCTCTGCCATTCATGTCAGCAGCATCTTGTTCACAAGAGAGGCATTGTTCCCATTTATCACTGTTTAAAAATGAATCCAACACAGACCTTCATAAAAATTAACTCAAAATGGATCACAGATTGAACTTTAAAATCCAAAACTATTAACCACTAGAAGATAACAGGATAAGATCTAGAAAACCTTGGGTTTGGCAGTGACTTGATACACCTAACTTGCCATCCATGAAAGGGAAACTTATTAAAGTGGTCTTGATTAAAATTAACTTCTGTTGTAAAAGACACTCTAGAACAAGAAGACAAGCGATAGAAGAAGAAACTTTGCAAATGACTTTGATCAAGGATTGCTATCCAAAATTTACAAAGAACTCTGAAATCTCAACAGTAAGCAAATACCTGTAAAATTTATATGAAACCATTGCACCCTAGTGGTATAGCAGTTAAGTCCATCATCTCTGGCTGAGCACAGTCCACATTCATACCAAAGACCTGGGTTCAAGTCCCAAGGTGGGGAGAGGAACAACCAAGATGTACAATTAAAAACAATGCTTTTTTTCTCCTCTCCTTGCTTGCCTGCCTACTCTCCTTCATCCCTGCCTGTACCTTTCCTTAAAAAAAAAATTTTTTTAAAGCCTCTATGGAACCAAACTTACCAGATAGTCAAAGCAATCTTAAGAACACAGCTGGTGGCTTCAAGTTTCCTGACTGCAAACTATAGTGCAACACTAGAAATCAAAACAGTTGGTAACGGGGGGGAAAAATAATCAATGGAACAGAACAGAGAGCCCGAAAATAATCCCACGTGTGTGTTCAGTTAATTTACAATAAAGGAGCTAAAGGACAGTCTTGTAATAAATGGCACGGGGAAACTGAATGGCCATGTACACAGGAAGAAAATGGGCGCCCTGCTGTGGCTCAGGGAGCTGTGGTGCCTGCCTTGTAAAGCGAATGAACCCAGGTTTGATACCCAGGGCTGGGGGTTAAGAAAAAACAATGAAACTGGAAAAAAATGGATTAAAGACTTGAATATAAGCCCTGAAATCCAAAGCCCTTACAGGAAAACATAGGCAGTGAGCTCCTGACATTCATCTTGGAGATGAATTACTTCAAAAGCAAAGATAAATGAGGTGGCTATCAAGTTTTTAAAAATTCTGCACAACAACAGCCTATAGAATGGGAGGAAATACTGTAGTCAGTATACATGAAGAACTCGTATATCGCGATAGAAAACTAAAATGTGGGCAAACAATCTGAATAAATATTGGTCAAAAAAAGATACGTGTTCAACATTTACGTGAAAAGATGCTCAGCATCACCAGTGATCAAGAAAGTGCACATCACACCTGTCTGAATGGCTATTAATGAAAAAAGGTAACAAGGATTGACAACAATGTAGAGAAACATCCTGGAGCGCTGTTGATGGGAATGTAAATTGGTGCAAACACTAAACAGTATGAAGACTCCTCAAAATTTATAAATAGAACTAATATATGACCCAGCCATTTCACTTCCAGGTATTTTTCCGAAGGAATCAAAAACCACTAACTCAAAAAGATATGTGAACCTGCATGTCCACTGCAACATAATTTAAAAATAGCCAGGACATGGAACAATACCGAAGTGTTCACCAGTAAACGAGTGGATAAAGAAATGTGAACTCTCGCAATGGAATAATACCATTTGGCCGTAAAGAAACTTTGCAACCATGCGGATGTGGATGGATCTTGAGGGCGTTGTGCTAAGTGCAGCAAGACAGACACCGCGTGGTCTCACTGGTGTGGAGTCTGAAACAATTGAACTCAGATCAGATTGGTGGTTACCACTTGAGTGAGGATGGGCAGAGTCGGTGATGGTTGTCAGAAGGTACAAACAAGTCCTGGTGATGTCACGAACAGCATGGCGACGATATAGTAATACTGTTGTGTATTTGTCAGTTGAAAAGAGTAGATCTTAAAAGATGCTCTTCACAAGAAGAAAAATTGTAACTGGTGGTGTTAACTAGACTGATTATAGTAATCATGTATGTAGATCAGATTATTATGTTGCATACTTTAAACTAATGTCATATGTAATTGTATTTCTGCTTACAGACTGGGCTGAAGAGGAGTGGCAGCAGACAGCTGGTGCCACAGGTGCAGTCTATACATCTAGTCTCAGTTTCCTCTTTAAACTTAGCCATCAGCCATTATGACTAAGTTCATTAAGGTTAGGATTTTATGATGTTTACTTAGTCTTGCATACAGGATGTGTTTAATTAATTCTGAGAAATTAACAGAGGGAAGATAAGAAGAAAGGGAGAGTTACAGCCTTTTGTAGAAATAAGTGAATTGTCCTGATTTCTTAGAAGATGGAGTAGACGAAATTGAGGTAATAAAATAGAATGGAAATTTTTTCATTGAAAAACCTAAAACCTGGTAAAGAAAGGGAATTGTGTTTGTATTTACTAGTAAAAGATTTAGCAAATCAGTATCAGGCACACTGACTTTTAAAAGCTCTACTTCAAGATCTGCATATATTTTAAGGTCCATTGGTATTGATTCCCACCAGTAGGTATAAAGCGTACTTGCGCTCAGCAATTCAAATACAGCTTGATTTCTGATTACCTGCAGGACATGTTCTTACCATATCCTTCACCAAAGTCAACCTGATCTTTTAAATGGACAAGAGAACTGAACAGACCCTTCATACACAGGTGACAGGCATATGAAAAGATGTGCCACATCATGTCATTGGGAAATTGCAGCTTAAAACAGTAATGCTATATCACTATATACCTAACAGAATGGCCAGAATCCCAAACTCTGACAAATGATGACCAAACAGTGAGGATGACATGGAACATCAGTCTCCTCTTCAGTGCAGGAGACAGTTTCAGAGTTTGTTACAAAGTAAACATATTCTTACCATTTCATCCAGCATCCCCAGTTCCTGGCTTTTACCCAGGAACTGTCTACACAAAAACTGCCCTGGATTTTCACAGCAGCAGCTTTATCTGTAACGCCAGATTTTGGAATCAACAAAGATCTGCTTCAGTAGGGGAATGTTCAAATAATGTGGTACATCCAGAAAATAGCATAGTATTCGGTACTTAAGTGAAATAAGTGATCAGCCATGAGAAGACAGGAACATTAAATGTGTTACTAAGTGAAAGAAGGCTATGTGCTGTAGATTCCAATTAAGACATTCTGGAAAATGTAAAACCATGGAGAGAGTGAAAGAAACGGGGTCGCAGAAAGCAGGTGATCGGGTGGAGCACAGGGTTTTTAGGGCAGTGAATCTGCTGTGTATGGTATGTAGTGGCGGATGCTTGTCACGCGTGTCCAAAACCATAGACTGTACGGCACCCAGAGATCCGTGGGCAGTGAGTGGTGGTAACAGCGCTGCTGTGGTGGGGGCATAAGTCATCGGGATGCAAAGCGGGCAGGGCAGCGGGACAATGGGAAATCTCAGTTCCTTCTGCTCTACTTTGCTGTGAACTTAAAACTGCTCAAAAAAATAGTGTCTTGAAAGTGACAAGTGTAAGAGACAAGCCAAAAATGATACATGTGTGTTTCATAGGTGGTCCTGAAGACAAAAGCAAGGGAACAGACCCAATACCAAAAGTTCAGATTCAAGAAAACTGAATTATTTTCAACTAAAAATTGAAAGAACATACTGCATTCCTAGTAAATTCAACTCGAGATGACCAATTTCAAGACATTCTAATGAAATTATTGCAATTTAAAGAAAATTTGGATACCCAAGTCCCCAAAAAAGTTACTGATAGTGAAATGAAGATGAAGCTGTATCAGATGTTTTGACAACACTTTAGAGGCAAAGAAACTTTATATTGTAAATACTTTGAAGAGGATGAGCCAAGAGTTTCATACTAACTGAACTGAACTTCAAATATAATAGGGCCAAACTGATCAGTTCACAAGAACTTTTGATTTTCAGTAACACTTTCTTAGGAGCCAATTAGAAACTGAGCTTCAGACAAACTAAAGAAACATCAACATCGTCTTTATGTATTTTATTGAGCTTCATGTAGATAAGACTTAATGAAGGGTATAAAGCAAGAGTGCAGTATAAAATGGTTTATGGGACCAAGATGCAGTCAAGCTATAAAGTATGTTTTTAATCATTATTGGTACATCAGGATTTTAATGTGCGATAAAGCAAATGAACAAATGAATTCAGTGTCCTTAAAATCACGAGTAGGGGAGGTTAGGTGGGGTAGATGTTGAAAGATGTGATGCCAAAATCTTCCCTGTAATCAGATGGTCGATGGATCCAATATCTACCTGTGGAAGTTCTGAGTGTCTATGTCCATATCTTAGCTTGATCAACTGGAAAGGTCTAGAAACTGGGCTTCTTAGAGAAATGTCTTGATTTTGCACTGGGGGAAGAAGTGTGCAGGATCAGTGTCAAACATCTTAGCATACCAGAGAGGAAGGCTGCATCAGAGATAACTAGGCTTAGGGTTAGAGGACTCACACCGAGGTGGAACATTTAAATCATTAGGATAGTAAGAGTAACAGAGCCAAACACATTAGGTAGGTTTAAATACATGAGTTCATAATTGCACTAAAACATAACTGTTCATCCCTCAAGGATGTTAGGAAACCAACTTTACTTTTGAAAACTGGTAAATTTAGGAGAGACACCTGTATTTTTCTTGCCTTTCCTATGCAAGGACCACCGGCTAATTAGATCACAAAAGAGGATGGTTACCTCCGTAGAAGCATTCCTGCGGATAACTGAAGGATGAATTGCGCATCACTGTTTTGCAAATTTAAAGACAAAAACATGGAGAAAAAATAAACCACCTATGAAGGAATCGTTCAAATGTACAAACACACACTCCTGAATCTGAATTAGCACCTCAGTCCAGTGACCAATTTGCTGAAAAACAGAAGACAGAACCTGTTCAGTGACACCACAAGGGTGAAGCCAGCAACACGCCACTGAGGAACACCACGTGAGGAGAAGTGACAGTAAGCGGGAACCTGACCAGGACTGGCATTTGGTAGGTACCTTGTTGACCAGTAAACGAGTGACTTTTGCAGCACCTCCCAATATGTTGGGGTGCCAGCAGCCAGTATCACCCATCCTGTTGTTCCTAAGTAGACTGGAAAGACCTTTTAAGCTCAAGTTCTGTGTGACACTTGAGTGATGAATGACCAACTTCTGTAACCTTTACTCACCTCCCCAAATGGGACTTCGCTGTCACAGCCTCTCTGTGCTCTCGGGACACCTCTGACAGACCAACTCTACCGCCTCCACCTGCAGCCCTTCCCTGGAATCTGGAGGAGCCCTTAAGACAGCGCCTCCTCCCTCCTCTGCAGCCCTTTCAGGGGAGTCTGGTTGCACCCCTCACCCCTGCCCCTCGGATGAAAGTCGCTGCTCCTCAGGTGCTCACCTGTGGGATCCGCGCTGCCTGCGTTCCGTTGCCGTCGCCCTTAGCCTCCACATACTCAGATTCTCGGACCACTCGGCCCATCTTTAGCTGGTTCTGCCACTGCCCCCCGTTTTGGGTGGACGTTCTGATCTGGGTGCCTTGCACCTCAAAGTCTTACAAGAATTACCCGAACACCCCTCAGCTTTCTAAACAGTCTGTACTGCTAGCTTTTCACAAAAACTTATGTCCCTCTGTGCCTCCATTTCTCCATCTGTTGTCCCAACCCTACTCTCCCTTTTCGCTCAGGACACATGGCTTGCCTGGCACCAACCTGTCCGTCTGTAGCCTGCACCTCTGCCACACTGCCTGCCTGTCGGTGCCCCCAGTTTCGTGCTCCCCCATCAGTCCTCCTCCTCGTCTGGGACAGCTCCTGCAGCTGCTCCAGGCCCGGACCACACTCCTCAGAGCCGCCGCTTCCTCCGTCCAGTGGACGATCTCATCTCCATTGACGCCAACTGGCAAGAATTTCTGAACTCCAATAAGACTTCCTTGCCGTGACCTGTGAACATTCAGAGCTCTTCGTACTTAAGGCGCTTCAAGCCCTCTGGCTTACGTGCTGAGCCCGCCTGTGCCGCATCGTGTGCTGACATTTCCTCAGAGAACTGCAGTGCGCACTTGGCTCCGCAGCCACACCTCTCCCCAAGTAACCCTCTCTCAGCCCCTCCCTTCTCCCTGAAGGGGACACGTTTTCCCCTCCCCACACCCCTCTGAACCTGCTGAGTTAGCAGTGGCCTGTCTGGCTTTCAGCCCTTTTGAATGGGCCTCTGCGCCATTTGACCAGTCTGCCCACTTGGACTCATCCTTGGTGACCGCAAGCTCGTGCTCAGCTGTCCTCAGCCTGTGCCAGACGTGTTTCCAGTGCTCGTGTGGAGGCCCAAGCAGTTCACCTCTGCTGCTGATTTCACCTGCACCTGTTAAGTCCACCTTCCTGACCCAGATCTTTCTCACGTGCTCCCGTGTCCGTGAATCTAACCCAGGGTGCCTGTCTGCCCCTTGAAAATCGCAGCTCTCACACCTACCCTGCCACTGTCTTGCTCCCTGTTAAATCAGCCAGTCTTTCTCATGCAAGCAAACCAGTTCGCTAGCCTCCTACTTGCCCCTTGTCCCTTATCCCCAGTCAGTCCCCCAGTGCCCTCAGTTTAAACTTACCTCCCTCAAGCCCACTGCCACCTCTGCTTCAGGGCAGACTCCAAGTTCCCTTTCACTGGAAGAAGCTCCCTCTGTTCAGTCCCCCAACACTGCAGTGACCTTTCTGAGATGCAGATCAAGCTGTGTCCCTCTCCTGCTTCAAACCCTGTGCTTCCTCACTGCTCTTCCATCAAGCATGTGTCCGCGGCCTCAGCTTTTTCCGCACCTGCCTCTGCCCCTCCAGACACCCCTGCACCCTGCACTGGCTCGCCTGGGTCTCCTCCAGCTGCCTTTTCCCAGCGGCTCTCCTGCTTGCCCTCAGGAGCCACCGCCTGGTTGGTGCCCCACCGGAGGCCCAGTAGAGGGGCCCTGCAGCACCTGCCATGCCCTGCGCGTGGCACATTCACCTGTCCAAACAGACTGACCCTAAGGCAGCCTCTGGTTTGGGTTTTGGGCATTTCTTCCTAAGTGCTTGGCATAGACTTCACACTCAGAGCGTGTTGAACAGAGATTCAGTCTCCGAGGACAAAAATTCCGACAGCTATCTGGGGGCACTTCACAAGCACAACCACTGCCAGGTTGCCCACATCCATTTCCCCACGTGTCCCTGCAGCATCCCTGGGAGGTGGAGATGCTGTCACGAAGTGCCGTCGTTCAAGGCCACACAGGTCGGAAAGGCTGCAGCCTGGTCCACTCTTGCCAGTCGCGGTCCGAGTCCAGCCTGCGGCCAGTGCAGGAGGAGGCCGCCGGCTCCGCCCACTCTCACTTGATGTGGCAGCTGTCAGGGCCATGCTCTGCGAGCTCCAGAAGTCCCTCCTTCCAGTGGAATGTGGGCAGGGGACTAGATCCCACAGCATCTCGGATCCTGCACTGCCTGAGGGTTCAAAGTGGGCCCATCGACTGTGGGCTGCTGTCGTCATGTCCTGCTCCTTCTGGACTCGAAGCCAGGGCCACGCAGACCACGGAGGACATGCAGCCAAACCTGAACACGCCTGGACCAGGGTCAGGTTGATGCTCAAGCCTCTTGATCCCCTGGAGGCCCAGTCAGAGAAGGAGAAACCAGCACAGGTGATTAGAAAGTGTTTCTTTATTTGAATGACATTCCACCTGCACTGAAGCTCAGGTCCAGCAGCAGCAGAAGGGGTCAGGACCAAAGTAAATGCCACCAAATTGGATGATGAACAGCAAAGACACACTCAGACGGAACTTACTAATGGAGCGTGGACAACACCAAGCTACGCTAACAGCTCAGGCCCTCTGAGGTCTGCTGCTCAGAGCTCAGGAAGGACCTGCCCTGGTTCCCTTCTTAAGCAATGCAGGTCCCACCTGAAGGCTAGCCCAGGGCCAGGCAGCAGCCTGAGGAAGTTTCTAGTGCTGGGACAAGCCCAGCTTCTCCAAGGAGAGTTCCCCTTTCTCAGCCCACACTGGAAGCTGGACAGGTGGGTCCCCTGGGCCCAGAGGACCCATGGACTCACTAGCAGCCTTAGTCTGAAAGCTACACGTCTGGTTCTCAAGTGTTCCCTCCTTGGAGACTGGCCCCCAAGAGGAGAGTTGCATGTCCCCCACGACCCAGGAAGAGGCGCTGTAGGTCAGATACTCCCCACCCCTCGGGGCCCAGTCACCAGCGGAGCAGTGCCAGGCAGGCTGTTCCACAGTTTATTTCAGAGACCAAGTCCTGGGGTCAGGAACGAACCTCTGTTGGCTCCGCACATGCCCCTTCCTGGGATGGCTTCCTGCCCCAGCACAGCCATCTGTGTCCCACTGGAGCCTCAGGGGCAGGGTTGTGTCTAGTCACCACTCCAACTTCTGACCCTGCCAGCACCCCCCCATACCCCCCTGCCATCGGCCCACCCCACTCTGCTTCCCTGACCCCAAACTGCATCGTTACTGTCCCTTCCTCACTGGGACTGGGCCCTCAGCCTCTGGACCACAGGCTCGCATCCCCACTGGGGCACGGATCCAGTGACCATGGGCTGGTGGCAGGCATACTGGCTCTTTGCCCAGCATCCCTCTCCAGGGGTCTTCCCTGTCCCTAGTCCTCCTGGCTTCCCAGCCACCTTCCTCCCCACCCTTCCTGCAGCCTTCTCCAAGTGTGTCCCTGTCTCTCCATCCCATCCCCGTAGCTGTCTCCCTGTCCCCTCTCCCCACCTCCCTCTCTCCCCACTCCCCGCCCCTCCCCTGCCGCCTCCCTCGAAGGACTTTGGTGTGGAGCTTGGTGTACTCCTGCCTCCACCACTCCCTTTCCCTGTGCTCAGCCCCACCCTGGGGTGAGAGGCAGGAGAGAGGGGAGCAGGGGTCAGAGAACTGGTGGGGGGCGGGGCCTGGCCAGAGGTTTCAATAGGTTTCTAGTTGGGGTCCAGATGGGGCCTGGGACAGGATTTCTAGGGTTTGTCTTGGAAACCCTAACTCCCAAATCCTGGTCCTCCAGAAAAGAACACAGCTGCCAGGTCCAGGGCACCCACTGCTCTCCCTGCTCCTTTGGCTGAGGCGACCCCCGCTGCTCCCCAGGGGACCTGGTGCCCAGGAGGCAGCCAATCTGCTAACTGAAAGGTGTCACCCACGCCCTGGCTGCCAGGCAGTGAGGGACGCACAGTTCCCCCCAGGCTCCCCACTGGGGTGGGAGGGGGAGAGAAGACTTCTCTGCCCGCTCACACTTACACACGCACGCACGCACACACACACACACACACACACACACACACACACACGCCTCGGCTCCAAGCACTGCCTGGTGGGCTGGAGGCCCAGGGCATATCGCAAGTCGAGACATGGGGTAGGGAGGGGCAGAGTGGCCAGGGTAACAAGGCCTGGGGTGGGGACAGGGGTACCCTGTTCTCTAGAGGAGACCTGCAAGTTCAAGTTATGCAGAAAAGTATCAAAGAGGCAAGAGTCTGCCCTTGGCCAAGGCCCTGGGTGGGGGGACATGAGAAGGGGTGACATACCCCCTGAGTTCCCACTCTTGGACCCCCCTCCCAGCCCCCAACTCTGACAACAGGGCCAAGAAGTCTGTGCTGTACAAAACAAGCCAGGGTCAAGGGTCAGTCATGGGTGGGACGGCCCACAGAGAGGTGATCAGGCTGGCCCCAGACTGAGCCACTGGCAGTCCCGCTGTGTGGCAGGGGCCACCAGGATGGAGCCAGCACACCACCTGCCACCTCCAGACTCAGCGGTGCAGCTGGTCAGCAGTCACAGAGGCCATTCTCTACACAGCTCGGGCCCTTCAGGAGAGCCGGGTGAGGGCTGGAGCCAGCGTGGAGAGCCTGGGGAGGTGGCGCACCGCACTCCTGACGCGGTGCTGGGACTGTCAGCGGGAATGAAAGGAGGAAGGAATCTTTGTTGCCACCCGGAGCCGTGTCTTGGCTAAGTTTTTGCAGGTGGCAGGGACCAGAGGTGACAGCTGGGCAACAGCCCTCAGACCAGGACTGGAGGGGCGAAGCAGGGCCTTCTGCCCTGGAGACGGCGAGGCCCCAGGCAGCTAAAGAGGCCGGAGATGTCCTAGGATGCAGGGCTCCCTTAGGTCAGCTGAGGGGGGTCCAGAATCAGGCCCCAGAGGCTGGAGGGTTTCTCCCCTCCCCCAGGCTGCACCCAGCCCACCTCTCTTCAAAGCCTGGGCTCCCAGGCTGTGGTGGGCGAGGAGTCCGGAGATCGGGCTGTTCCCTCAGAGCTTGAATGGAGAGATGAGGGCAGGAGACAGGATGAGCTGAGAGCAGGTCAGTTCCTGGGCCTGATCCTGGCCTTCAGGGTCCCTGTGAGTGAGCGACAGGACAAGGGAGGACTCCCCATCCAGAGACATCACCCCCTGGTCGCAACACGGAGCTTACTGTAGAGCCCACAAAATCTGAGAGAGAGAACAGAGAACATCAGAGACCACCCCGGCCCTGGGGCTGCCTCGGCCCCCCTCCCAGGCAAACCCGCACAAACTCAAGTCCCAGCCAGGCGACCCGACCTCTCCGGGTCCCCATCCCTCAGTCAAACGGGGGTTGTGGTCTACTTCACAGGTCGTTCTGAGGGATCAAAAAGATGTAAGCAATGTCAGCTGTGGACTTGGAATGGTTTTTGGCACAGTAAATGTGGAAATTCATTTTTTATTTTTGTTTCAGAGATCTTCTGGCACAGAACTAAATTCTGAGCTTCACTCATCTTGAGCTTGTGGGGTGGGGGTGGGGTTGAAGGGGGCAGGTGGTCGCTGTTCAAGAGCTGTTAGGGCCTCGGGAAGGAGAGGACCAGATACACCCTTCAGAGGCCAGAAGGCAGCCTCCTAGCCTTGCACTTCTGGAAGCTGCCACCAGAGGGCAGGCCCCGACCTCATACAGGAGCCCACAGATGCCAGCAGGTGCGAGGCTCCAGGGGCGGCCAGCGTTCTGGGAGAGCATGGGTCTGCACTCAGACCTGGTTCCAATACTAGCCCACCGCTTAGGGGTCGTGGGCAGGAGACTCACCCCTCTGGACACAGCTTCTCACTTGTACAAGGGCCGTGCCCGCCCAAAGCAGTGGCAGCTGTTAGGTGTTCAGCGTGGCCCCTCCCAGCTGGCCTGGAAGGAACACTGCTCTCACCCTCCCGGGTAGCAGACTGAGGCTCCAGGCGGTTCTTAGTTCACCCTGCTTCTGCCCTTACAGTCAGGGTCGCTGCAACACTGAAGTACTACTGCCAAAGGAGGGAGGCCCCTCACTACCAGAATCCATGTGACAGGTGAGGAGAGGCCCAAGAGAGGGATGCAATTCAAGTAAACGTAGACCCCACACTTGCCGATAACCCCCGGAGGGTGGCTGAACAGGAGCCCGAGTTCTCAGGGCAGAGACCCGGACACAGGCGTTTCCGGCTCTGGCACAGGGTGGGCCAGGCTCAGAGGTGGGCCTCGCTTGGAGAGCGCCGGGCACTAGCATTACAACCATAAGTGCACAGGCCACTTTCGGAGAGACAGCAAGGACAGGTGTGGAAGACAGCCACTTGGTTCACTGAGCAGAAGCCTCCCCAGGATCCCTGGGGGGAGAATAAACTGTAGGTCCCTCATCTGTAGTAACATTGAGCAGGGAGTGAAGTCTGTCTCCACAGAACAGGAGGAAAGACGTTAGAGATGCGCTCAGGCTGAGCAGCTCTGCTGTCAGCATGCACTGTGCGCTGTGCTGGGCGCCGCACAAAGCATGCGGCGCCGCCACTGCCATTTGCAGGCTCGCCTCCACCGGCTGCAAGCCCCTTCCGTGCAGGCCAGAGACCCAGCGTCCTGCCCAGAGGGCTTGTCATGGTTTTGCTTTGGATATGTATATATAAAATCCCACCATGATTTGTCTGTTTACACTATCACTGCTTAGTCGTGGTGATTGCTCTCTCACCACTATGTGTCCAAGGTATGTCTCCTTTGTTACAGATTCCCACAGCGCATTCAGTTTGACAGCCGTGCTGACTGCTCCCGGGTGTGAGATATCACCATTCATGTATCCCTCCTCCCATCTGAGAACCCTGGTTGTTTTCAGTGGTCTGCTATTTCTAAGCTGCCCCACGGCATCCCTGTGCCTTCTCGGGACTTTCTGCTCATCAGTGTTAGCTGGGTCACAGGTATGCAAATGCTGGGATCTAAGGGGCGATGGCAAGTTTCAAGGTGGTTTCCCATTTCTGCGTCACTTGTATGGCTGACCTTCCCCGCCCAATGGCCCGCCTCACCTTTGTTCTCCGTCTTGAGCTCCTCAGGCAGCAGGTCTGTTTGCCGGTTACCCAGCACGAAGGCCAGGAAAGAGAGGATGAGGGCGTTGAGGATGCCAATGATGGCCAGGATGTAAGCCCAGCGGACGGAGCAGTCCCCCAGGGCGTACTTCCCGGTCTTCGCACCACACATGTCCCGGATGGTCTCAGAGTCCCAGCCGTCGGGAAAGATCATGCAGCCCAGCACGAGGCACAGAGCTGTGGTCAGGAAGGACAGGGGAGGGACATTACTCCCGTCCCCCACAGAAGCCCTACTGGGTTGAGTCCACACAACCACCAGCCCAGCAGCCCTGCCCAGTCACCTCCCTGTAGGTTCCAGAAACTCTAGGGTCTCAGTGGCCTCCTGCCTACCAGGAGTAGAACCTCAGGAACTGGCAATGCCCTCTCCTGCTCCCACAAAATCACCTCCTTCAGGGAGCCTTCCTGGAGACATGTGCAAAGAGCCAACCTCTTCAGCTCCCCTTCGCATCTTGACTGCGCTCACCCTCTCCCATCCTCAGCGTTCTATTCAAGATCTGTTAAGCCATGTTTTCCTTTTTTGAGATGCTGAGAACAGCTCACTGGTCCAGTGGAGGCCTGTGCCCAGAAACAGACCATGGGCTAAGGAGGACGGGGCCTCCACTGCTCAGCTGTGCCCATGGGGGCCACTGCTGCTGCACTCCCCTCACAGCAGGCAAATGACATGAAGCAGTGCTTGTTTGCCACTGGGCCCCGTGCCGAGCTGTGAGTGTCCACTCACTCAGCAGGTGCTGAGGGCTTGCTGTGCACAGGCCTGGCCTGAGCCTGGCGGGTGGCACTAGGGCCTGAACCCCCAGCCAGCAGTGTGGTCGGGGAGAGCACTGGGGTGCAAACCCTGGCTCACTGTTCTCTAGATGTGACCTAGAGCTGTGTCTTCTCCTTGTAGTCTATTTCCTCATCTGTAAAATGGCAAGTAACTGCTAAAAGCAGCAAATGCAAAGTGCTTGGCACAGAAACCAGTCAAAATCACAATGATAATCATACAAATGACACTGGGGAAGGGGACTTGGTTTCCGAGGGGAAGGCGGGGTAAGGAGAAAGAGCAAGATCCCAACCCACAAGGTCAGAGTGGCTCCTGGGGGCAGTCTCAGCCAGTCAGCACACTGCCTTCCTCTGGTTCTGGTGCCTGCAGGCTGGGAGGGACACGTGACCTGCAGTCAATGAGAACCCACTCTGCTCTGCAGCGCCTGACTTTGACTGAGGTCCTGGGCTTGATGCTGCCTTCTGTCTTGAAGGTGTGCAGGCTCTGAGCGACTGTGTCTGTGACCAGTGTTCCCTGCCAAGCCTCCGGACTGCTGAATGGGTTTTAGATGGCAGCACCGTCAAAGTGAAGGTGGCCATCAGTTCTGTCTACTGTCCTTGAGGCCCTAGATCTAGCCCTGGATGAGGATGGGGCCCTCACAGGCCCTCCTCCCTCCTGGCCCCGCCCCTTCCTGTGACACCAGTTGTCCCCCTTTCCTCATCCCAATGCAGGGTCTCTGACTCCCCATCCCCCCACCCCCCACCATGATCAACGCCCACACACCCTAACAGGGCCTTTTCTGGGACAATCTTGATTCTTGAGAGGAATCCCAGGGCCCATTCTCAGGGAAGGGCAAATGCAAAAAGGCCTGAGGTGAGAACTAGCCTGGTGGGCCAGGGAAACACTGGAGAGGGACACTCAGGGGAATCCGGGCCGAGATGTGCATTTAGGACCTGTGGGCATTTCAGTCCTGGGACTGAACACTATGGCAATTGAAGAGAAGGTCCAGGGGAGGACTTGACCATCCATCTTCCATCTCCCTACATCTCTGACACTTCGAAACCTCCAGGACGAGGAGGGGGGGTGGGGGTGTATGGAAGGGTCATCAGTGAGGGATGGGCAATGGAAGAGAAGGAACTGACTCAGCCCAGCCCAGGGCTCTCAGAGCCCAGCTTGAGGCAGGGGTGAGTGAGGAAAGGCTGCTAAAGGCCTCGGCCTCTCTGGCCTCCTGAGTGCCGTTTCCACTCCTGCTTGGAGCATCCCACATCTCCATGGAAACCATGCCAGGCTCGGCTGTGGTCCTCAGCCTTCTTCTGTTTTGCTCTGCTTGGCATGGACTCGGCTTGGTCTCTGCTTTGTCACACCCACAGGTCTTTCTAGTCGCCTCGTCAGTCCTTTTTCTTCACCTTTGCATCTGTCTTTGCCTCTGTCTCTCCACGTCCCACCTCTTCTCTCAGACTAGTCTGTATCATGCTGAGGTCTCAGTCCCGACCTTCGCTTCTGCTTAGATCTCAGCATTGTCAATCGCTGAACCCCCCGCCACAACTTTCTTCCTATTCCCATCCCTCTCCCTCCTGCGTTCCTAACAGAAGCTCCTCTGATATGCCGGGGGGCTGGGGACGCCGGCAGGCATGGTCTCTGTCCAGGGGAGTAGAGGCTAGGGGGAGGAAAGACCTAGTGAGATACGTCGAGAAAGCACAGGATCCGGCTGAGACCAGAGCAGCAGGTGCTCAGGGGAGGCGGGTTGGGCCTCTCTCCTACAGCCCTGCAGTGCTTTAGGTGGCAATGGGGCCCCAGAGGCAGCTCTGAGAATGGGGAACACCCAGAAGTCAAGTACGTGGAGAGAAGTCAATCAGATGGTTTTCTCTGGACCTGGGGGAAGAGAGGAAGTGACCAAGGGGCTCAGCCATCAGGAGATGGAGTGATGCTAGGCAAGGGAAGCTGCAGCACACCCATTTGCTGGATGCAGAAACAGGCTGAGGTCACTGGATCAAGTCGCTTTGGAAATAATAAGCTGGCCTTCAACTAAACATCTGAAGGCACAGAGTGGGTGCAGGGTGCTGTTTCAGAGGTGGGTGGTTTCTCAGTCTGGACACTTGGGCCGGTGGACAGAGGCAGAGACAATGCCCATCGTCCCAGGGCCAGTCCGTCTGTTCCCCCCCGACGCCCCCTCCCACCATCCCCCTGTCTGCAGACACTGCCATTGTCTACTGGAGGGCAAAGTCATCCCTGGAAGAGAACCACTGGTCCAGAAGGGGGACTGTGGCGGGGCATCTCTAGCCAGTTACCTCACGCTCACCAATCTCCCTGCTCCTGGTAGCCAGGCCATGTTGTGACAAAATCAAGATGAGCGGTGTGAGAATGATGCCAACAAGGAGAATGGGGTGCACAACCTCATGCAGGGGGTTAACTCCTGACACCCGCAGTCTTACTGAATCCCAGAGCAAACCCCGAAGGTGGGAAGTTCCTGGTTTCCAGAGGAGGAGATGAGGTTCCGAGGAATCAAGCATTTTGTCCAGTATCATGCAGCTAGGAAGCTGTAGGGCCTGTGTTTAAATCCACACCAGTCTTCATTTTGACTTTTTTGTTCTTTGAAAAGACTCACTTTTAACTTAGAGGCATTTTCTTAACAAGTAAGCTTCTGTCACTATTATTTCAAACAAAAGGAAACCAGGATCATTTGCCATAAATACAAGGAAACTATAAATCTAAGTGAAATGAAACCAAAACAAAGTTCTGCCATCTCACCTGCCAAACACTCTGGGTCTGAGGGCTGTTCCCTCTTTGTCTGAGAGACTCAGTAGTAAGTGGGAGGGGAGCTGAAGACACATTAGCACCAACCTGAGATTTTCCTCAAAGTTATGAAACACTGCCCACCTTGTGCCGCCTCCACACTGATTTTTAAAGGAAGGTGTAGGCAGCAAGGCGAGCAGGCAGGCAGGAGCAAGAAGCATGTATTATTCATTTTACTCAGTTGTTCACCCTGGTTGTTCCCCAGCCCCAGGTCTTGAACCAGGAACCCTGGGATATATGTGGTCTACACCTCTGGGAAACTAAATTACTAGGCCACCAGGGTGCACCCTGCTGACTCCAGCCTGTACTGCAATTTTAGGTAAAGTCTTCAAACCTGGGTTTCCCACACAGGGTCAGGACATCTGCTCTACTCTTTTTTGTTGTGTTTTTTAAAGGAAAGATGCAGGTAGGAATGACGGCAGGAAGAGAGAGGCAGAAGCACTTTATTTGTATTTAGTTGTTCACACTGCTTGTTTCCTGCCAGACCCACGACTCAAACCCAGGGGTATGTGGCCTGCAACCTTCAGAGGTGACTGACTTAACCACTGCTCTGCCCCCAATTTTTTTTTTTTTTTAAGGAAAGGTACAAGCAGGAATGAAGGTGGTGGGGCAGGCAGGCAGGAAGAGAGGAGGAAGAAACATTTATTTATATTTTATTCAGTTGTACATCTTGGTTGTTCTCCCCAGTTAGGAACACTAACCTGGGTCCTTGGGATGGGTGTGGACTGCACTTTGGGTGGAGGCCGCAGACTAAACCACTACTCCACCAGGGTATGCCTGCTCTCTGCTCATTTCATATAGCTACTGTGAGGCTCATATGACAGGTGAGAAGGGTGAAGCAAGTTAGAAAGGGCAAAGTGGAGGCAGATCATAGCAACTCTTGGCAGACTCGAAAGAAATTTTAAAGAGAGACAAACCTTTTTCCAAATATTCAAGAAATGTTAACAGTGACTTCCTGGGAGAAAGAGGTAAGTTAAATGTTCACCACATCATCACGACAGAACAAAGAGTTTACTATAGTATCAGTTTATCCCTTCTTCTGCACCTAAATTTTAGGTGCCAGCTTGCTTGTTAAAAGTAAAGACTGCATTTCTAGTCTCCCTTGCAGCTGGATGGCTAGGCCATGAGACTAAGAAAAAGTGTGTGCAAAAGTGTTATGTGTCAGTGCGAGCTGGTGGAGCAGTGGTTGGGTCAGTTGCCTCAGAAGGAGCACGCCACGTATCCCTGGGTTCCAGTCCCGGGTCCAGGAAAGGCAACCAGTGTGAACAGCTAAATAAAAATAAAGAAAATAAACATGTTTCTTCTTCCTCTCTCTTCCTGCTTACCTGCCTACTTGCCTTCATTTCTGCCTATACCTTTCCTTTAAAAAAAAAAAAAAAAAAGTGTTATGTGTCTTCGAGGAAACAATTTTATATGAACATGCTTTAATTGAACATGCTAGAATGTGCTCTTTCTCTTCCCCTGTATTTTCCATTCACTCCTTCATGCTCCTGCCTGGAATGCAGATGTGATGGCCAGGGATCTAGCAGCCATCTTCAGCAGTGAGGACAAGGGCCCTCCTCCAGGACTGGTGGAACAGAGACTGGGAGGGACAAGTGACTGTAGGAGCTACCACACCACCTCACTCTGGGGTATTTGTTTTAAACATGAGACTAGAATCTTGGGTCACTAGACTACAGTTATTTTGGGTTTTCCTATCACATGCAACCAAACCAAATCCTGATATAATAAAATACCTTTTGTATCATGTATGTATTGGGGGAAAAAAAAACTTCTAACTGTGTGTCCTTGGCCAAGTCACTTCACTTCTCTGAACCTGGGATGGTGGTCACCACCATCACAGTAGTGACTGGATGCCTCCTGTTCTGTGGGGTAAAGGTGCGTGGGCACTCTGGAGAGCATCATGGCAGTCTCTGTGAAAATAAATGCGCCACTCAGCAGCTCAGATGGCTAAGGTGCAGGCTATGAAAGCCTTGGACCTGGTTTGAGACTGGGGATGGCAAAAAAAAACAAAACAAAAAACACGCGTGCACTTATGCCTGACTCAGAAATGAATCCTGTGGCTAAACTTGCACACGCGCACGCGGATGTATACAAGGTGTGCACAGTATTTCATAGTAAAGGACTGCAGTGTCTGCTAAGAGGAACTGGCTGAATAAAGTGTGATTTATCCCTGCCGCACATACAGTATGACGAAATGACTCAAATGAATGCGGGTACAGTTGAATCTGTTGTTCTGGAAAATCCTCTAAGCTGCATTCACACAAAAGTCAGTGTACAGAATACTAGAGAGAGAACAATCCTATCTGTGGTTTGTGAAAGGATGTCCATAGTCTGGATATGCTGCAATAATCAGAGAAAATAAGTGCTGCTGTACGAACTGACACCAGCTCTCTGAGACATGATGGCGAAAGAAAATAAAAAGCAATCATGTCAAAAAGAGAAACACATAGCTGGTGTTTTCTATGTGCTGAACACTGTTTTCTCTGCTCTATATTGATTAATTTATCATTATCCCCATTTTATAGATGAAGGAAAGGCCCAGACGTGTTAGGTGATGTGCACAAGGCCGCACAGCCACAGCGAGCAGGACGGGAGTCAGACCAAGCCCATCTGGGGCAGGAGCCCATGCTCTGAATCACCTCCGCTCTGCTCTGACCTGTGAATAGGCAGAAAGACTGCACATAAGCATACTTGCTCTTGTTTCAAAAAGCAGGTGGCAGGCACAGCCAGGGGGCCACCCTGGTTTAGCCCAGTGTGATGCAGTTCACGTACATCCCAATTTCCCTGTTTCAAGACCCAGGTCCAGGGGAGAAAACCGGGATGAAAAACGAAATGAAATCAAGTGCTTCCTCCTCCTCTCTCTCCCTGCCTGCCTGCCTGCCTGCCTGCTCGCCTTTATTCCTGCCTGCACCTTTCCTTAAAAAACAGAAGTGCCGCACCGTGTGTCATAAGGAAACATCAGGAATAACCTAACTGCCTCCAGTGGTTGCTGATGAGCCAGAGGCCCCGAGAGGGGACAAACTGCACACAGTCTGTCAGGGGAGGCCCTCAGAGCTCCTGGAGCAAAGGAAGGCCAAGGTCTCCGCCACAGCAATGGATGAGCAAAGCCAAAGAGAAGGGAAAGAGCATGTGAGTGTGAGGGTAAGAGTGTGTGTGTGTGTGTGTTCATATTTTCTCACATGCACATAAAATATTTCTGGAAGGATTTATAGGATACTAGTAACCGTGGTTCCTTGTGAGGAGGGCAGCAGAGTGGTGTCAGGGTTGGGGAGACTTTGCTCTGATAATCTGTCATAGCTTTTGAATTTGGAACTACGTGAGTTGCGAGTAAAACCATAAAGGGGTGTGTACTGCCTGAGAGTCTTTGCCCTGCAGTGAAATGATTCAAGCAAAGAACAGCAGTGCACAGACCAAATGTAACTCAGAATGATGATCCATCACAAAAACATAAGCATGAACATCTCTAAACCCCTTTTGACTGAGCTTTGCCAATTTCCAGAAATTCATCCTAAGAAAATGTTCATCCACATAGCAGAAAACGTAAGCAATACCTTCCATGCCAAGGACTTAAATCATTTGGGACTCAACTCTAGAGGCAAGGAAAACAAAACAAAAAACAAAAAACAAATGGGACGACATCAAACTAAAAAGCTTCTGCATGGCAAAAAAAAAGGCCCATCGTCAGACTAAAAAGCCATCCTACCTAATGGGAAACTGTATTTGCACATGATGCATCTGACAAAGGATTAATAACCAAAAAATATAAAGAACTCATATAACTCAACAAACAAAACAACAATCCAATTACAGACTGGGTGGGATATCTGAATAGACATTTCTCCAAAGAAGATGACCAACAGGTTCAGGAAAAGATGTTCCTTATCTTATTATCAGGGAAATGCAAATCAAAGCAGCAATGAGCCATCACCTTATTACACCTGTGAGAATGGCTATTATCCAAAACACTGGAACAAGTGTTGGGGGGATGGGGAGAAAAGGGGACACTTTCACACTCTTGGTGGAAGTGCAAATTGGGGTAAACTTTCTGTAAAGCAGTATGGAGATTCTTCAAAAAATGGAGCATAGGTGCACCCTGGTGGCCTAGCAGTTTAGTTCACTGAACGCAGTCCACATACATTTCAAGGACACAGTTCGCGTCCCAGGGCTGAGGGAAACAACCAAGATGAACAACTAAATAAAATACTTCTTCCTCCTCTCTCCCTGCCTGCCTACTCACCCTCACTCCTACCTATTACTGTCTTTTAAAAAGCAAAACCTGAGGTGTGTCCTTGTGACTTATGGTTTAAACTGGCACAATCCACACACATCCCAGGGTCCCAGCTTCAAGACCGGGGGCTGGGAAAACAATAAATGAAGAACAACTGAATAAAAAAAAGGGCCTCTTCCTCCTCTCTCTTGCTACCTACTTAACTGCTGCCTGTACCTTTCCTTTAAAAAAAATTTGAGAATGGAAATTCCATACGACCCCCTTATCCAACTGCTTTTGGACCTTTCTTCTCACACATCCCATAGGTCCTCAAATTCATTTCCCTAACCAACCTGACCGTCCTCCGCCTCCTTTGGGAATATCGCTCCAGAGAGCCAGCCAGTCATGGAGGAAGCTGAAGTCACCTGCCACACCTGCCCTGTCCTCCCCCACACATGGCTGGTGTCCTAACAGTCTCCACCTTTCACCACCCCCAGACCACTTCCACTGCCTGCTCCCTCGGGTACCCGCCTCCCAGTAAATCTCCATTCCCCATCCCCTGAAGCAGCTACCCCAGTCACCTGTCGAAGCCCACAGTCGCCCCTAGTTTCCACACCTGAAAGTGACTGCCCATTACTTAGGGATCAGCTGCAAATCCAAGGCCCAACCCCAGGGCTCTCCGGCATGGCAGCCCTTCCTTCTTTCCAGGCTTATTTCCCCAATCTCCTCTCTTTTCCTCCCTTGTTCTGGCATACACCAATGGACGTTGGAGCTAGAGTGGTCTCACCCAAATCCCTGGTCAGCTAACAGCTCCTGAGGGTCTCCTCTGCCAGGGTCTGTACACACACGTGCACTCAACCCTTGGCAGCACCCTGGGACAGTTGCTATTACGGCCTGCATTTCATCGATGAGAAAACTGACTTGGAAATCACACAACCTTCCTAAGGACACTTGAATGGTGCGGTCGGGATTCAGATGCAGGTTGTCTGACCGCTGAATGTGTTCAGTGGCCCAAAGGAGTGGGTGGTAGGGCCAAACTGGGATGTCATCCTTTGTGCAGACAGTAGACACTGATTCAACTTCTTCTCTGTGCCAGGCATAGATGCTCAATTCAACATCAAGCTGACCTGAGGTCAAAGTAAAGTTGATAATGAGGAATAACATGGAAGGGAAATGGAAAGCCTTTAGGAAAGACTAGTTCAGCCCTTGTCCTCCTGACACCTCCAGTTCATCCTCTCCACCGACAATGAAATCAGATGTTTCCTCTGCTGAAGACATAGCAAAGCCTTTCTAGGATTACATGACCCAGAAGCCCTAAGGAGAGAACTGATGACTTGCTTATGCTAGGAAAAAACAAACTTCACATAGGAGGAAATTCACAGACAAAGCAAAAGATAGCCCAGGAAACAATATTTATAATGCCTATCACAGACAACTAATTTTCTTAATCTATAAGAGCCTATAAAAAACCAGAGAGGGGTGCGCACTTGTGGCTCAGGTGCTGCCAAACTGGCGTGTGGACCGCACGCAGCCCAGGGACCTGAGCTCTGGACCTGAGCCAAGGAGAAAAACCAAAGTGAGCAACTAAATAAAGATGTTGCTTTCTCCTCTCCCTTCTTTTCTGAAGAATGCTTCTTCCTTTCCTCCTCTCCCTTCCTTCCTCTCTTAAAAAAAAAAGAAGGAAAGTAGTATTAACTTCAGAGAAAAATATACTTTATAGAAGTTATAGATACAAAAGGTGTTCAACCTCATTCATAAGAGAAAGACAATTCCTACTCTAAGGAGATAAGTTTTACCCATTAGATTGATAAAAGTATTTGCTAACACACTCAGTGGGCACGGATGTGGGGGAAAATTATTTTCACGAGTTGCAGCGGGGAGTGTAACTTGGCACAACTTTTCCAGAGGAGGCTAAGGCTACAGCTCTGCCACCTAACCTGGCCATCTGGCACCGTGTCTTTTTCTACCCCGGTACTTACATCTGTATGACATTATATATATATGATACTACTCATTGAAATAGCTATAATATTGACTAAATAAATGGTGACATGTGTAAACAAGTTTACTACACAGAGAGAGGCCTGCCTTGGCGGAGCAGCTGGTGGAGTAGCAGCTGGGTCTGCGGCCCCTCCTGGGTGTAGTCCACACACATCTCAAGGACCCATGTTCAAGTCCCAGAACCAGGAGAACAAACAAAATGAACAACTAAGCAGTTTCTTCCTCCTCTCTTTCTGCCTGCCTGATGCCTCTGCTCACCTTCTTCCTGCCTGTGGAACGAAGAAAGGAAGGGAGGGAGGGAGGGAGGGAGGGAGGGAGGGAGGGGAAAGAAAGAATTCTTTATATGCAGATGTAGAACAATCTCTAAAATGTATTGTGGAAATAAAAGAGCAAAACAAACCAAATATTTGGTATGCTACTATCTGTGGTGATTTTTAAATATGTCCACAAATTACTTGATATTCCTTCCCTCAAGAGGCAGAGCAGACTTCTCCTGTTGAATGTGGGCTGGATTTATAAGGCGCTTCTAAAAGCGGATGTGGCAGAAGTGAAACGTGTGACGTCTGAGATTAGGACATCACAGGCAGAGCGCTGGCCCACACACCCAGCAGAGGGAGAACAGAGTTGGAAGACTTGCTTCCTGACTCCCAAACTGACGACACAGTCATCGGGACAGTGTGGCAGCAGCATGAGGACAGATGGAGACAGCGGAACAGAACTGGGAGTGCAGAAAGCAACCCATCATCTGTGGTCAACTGATTCTTGACAAGGGTGTCAAGGCCACCCCACGAGGAAAGAACAATCTTCTAGTGCATGTTGTTGGGACAACAGGTTAGCCACCTGCAAAAGAGTGAAGTTGGACCCTTACAGCATAAGTAAAAATTACCTCAGAGGAGGTGCGCCTTTGTGGCTCAGGCAGCTGAGGGGGCTCGGGTGTGGCCCAAGGACCTGAGTTCCTGACCCAGGGCCAGGGGGAAAAAACACAAAATAAAACCAACAAATAAATAAACATCCATCTTCCTTCCTTCCTTCCCTCTGGTAAAAGGTTAGCTCAAGTGAATCAAACACTAAACGTAAGCACTAAACCTATGAAACTCTTAGATAAAAAACATACAGGTAAATCGTCGCGATCTTGGATGTGGTCACAGGCGCGTGGGAGATCGACGCAGTGGGATTCTCAGTAGTGGAAAGGAATACAGCACTGGACAGCACAAGCTACAACTGAACACTCAACACATCGTGCTAAGTGAGAGAAGCAGGTGGCAAGCATCACACGTGTCTAGAAAAGACCCACACACAGGAGCAGAAAGCAGGTCAGTGCTCACTCAGAGGCTGAGGAGCGACAGGGCGAAGAATTAGGAGATAATAGCTAAAGGGTGTAAAGTACCTTCTTTGGGAATTAAAATACCCTAGAACGGACCGCGGTGAGGTTACACAACTGTGAACATATTGAAACCATTGAAATGTACACTTTATATGGGTGACTTACACGGCATATGAATCTTATCTCAATAAAGTTCTGACCCCCTTAGGCAATGCAGCTTTTTCTTGCCTCTCTCTCCCCTCTTTCTCTCCTCTCCCCCAGTCCTCTCTCTCTCCCTCCCTACCTCCCTCCCTCCCTCTCTCCCTCCCTCTCTCTCTCTCTCTCCTCATTCTGAGGTCTCCTGTCAACTGAGTGAGCTTCAAAGCAGGCCCAGTCACCCTTCAGATGATCATACCCGCAGCTGAGGTAAGAGGGACCTTAAGCCCAAATCCCCATCTAAGATGCTCTCAAATTCCTGTGACTTAGGGGCACACGTTGTGGCTCCAGCAGCTGAGACACAGACCATATACATCTCAAGGACCCAGGTTTAAGACCTGGGATCAGGGTGAAAACCAAAATGAACAACTAAATTAATAAAGATGTTTCTTCCTCCTCTTCCTTCCTTTCTTCAGTGCTTCTTCCTTTTCCTTCTTCTCTTTAAAAGAAAAATATCCTGTGACTCAGATACCAAGATAATAAATATTTGTTGCATAAGCCACTCCATTTTGGGGTAATGCCGCAAGAGATAGCTAAAAAAAATGCTGTTTGTATTTACTTGTATACTTATGGAATTTCTTAGAAAGGATACTGAAGAGACTGGCAATAGCAGTGCCCCTGGGAGCAGCACTCTGGGAATAAGGTCGGGGATAAGGTGGGAAAGACATAGCTGATTGTAAACCCCTTTTACCTTTCGAATTCTGTAGCATGTATATGTATCAACTTTTCCAAAAAGTAAATGAAAGTTGGGAAATGTTTTAAACAATTAAAAACAAACATAAACCTTTCAACAACTACCTGCTACCCACAGAAAAGTCAACTTCTTGCCAAGACTTTGAAGGTCTCCAGGTCCAGTCCTGTCACGTCCTGGCCTCAACTGTTACCTCTTCTTGCCCTAAGTGCGTCTAGTTCCCAAAACACACCAGGCTATTTCCCACCTCCATGCCTCTGATCATCCTGTCCTTTCTTCCCATGTGCCTTCTCCTTTCTTTCTGTCCTTTAAGTCTCAAACACTGCTACCCTGTTACTACTGAAGGCTTTTTGGCAGTCTTTCACTCCGTGTAAGTTCTCTCAAGGCCCCGGAATGCCTGTGCATGACCCACCCTAGTGTGACAATGTGTCCCCCGCTGCCTCTTTCATTACACTGTGCACTCCCTGGGAGCTAGGATACGTACTCGAGCCTGGCACAGTACCTGACATGGAAAGGCATCCATAAAGGATTAATGTGAGAAAAAGAGGGAGGGGATAGAGGGCTGAAAGTAAAAATGAAAGAAGGAAGGAAGATGGAAAGAAAAAAGAAGAAAGAGAGAGTTAGGAGGAGAAGCAAGAAAACAAGGAGGGGGAAGAAGGAAGAAGAAGCGCTCTCAGTGTGCTCGGCAGTATCGTGCACACACAAAGACTTACTGCATGAACAACCTCCAAAATCACATTTGAGGTGTGCGCTAGTGGTTCAGCAGTTTAGTGCACTGGCCATAGTCAACACGCATCCCAAGGTGCCCAGTTCAAGACCCGGGGCCACGGAGACCAACCAAGATGAACAACTAAATAAAAATGAAGTGCTTCTTTCTCCTCTCTTCCTGCCTGCCTGCCTCTACTCGCCTTCATTCCTGCCTGTGCCTTTCCTATAAAAAAAAAATACTATTTGAAATAGACCCCAAGAGAATGGGAGGACTAGGGGTGTACATTGAAAGCAGCAGTGATGGGCGTGCGTGTGCTTGCTGCTCTGAGCTCAGAGCCCCGCTAACTCAGGACACACAAGTAGAAGGCTGGACGTCTCTCCTCTGGGTCACCAACCAGCTCCCGTTGTCCCCTGCCCTCCTGGCCTCCCCAGCTCCTGCTCCAACCCCCACATCTGCTCTGCTGTGACTCCATTAGGCAGTGCCTGGCCCAAAGTAGGTACTCGACCCCGAGGGGACTGGTAGAATCAGCTGTGGAGACAGGGGTCTCGCCTTGTGACCATGACCTTGTTTCTTCTTCTCTTGGTGACTCAGGGCCTTCAGCTATAAAACGAGGGTATTGGCGAGGTAACTGCTAAGACCCTTTCCTGCTGACAGGTTATAACTTTGCAAGGTTTTCGATCACCTTGGCAAGTCCGAATTCTTCCACCTGAGCTTCAAGGTCTCCTCACAAACTGCTTTGCACGCAGACTATGTCATAGGAACAGCAGAGACCATCTCCTGAGTGCTTACTGTACACTAGTAACTACTCACTTGGCACTGGTTTATAAACCCTTCATAAATCCTTGGGCTTTATTTATCTATCTATTTTAAAGAAAAGGTGTAGGCAGGAATGAACGCAAGTGGGCAGGCAGGCAGGAGGAGAGGAGGAAAGCACATTCATTTATTTCATTCAACTGATCTTGGTTACCCTACCTCACCCGCTGCCCTGGGTCTCGAACCTGGGTCCTTGGGAAGTATGTGGACAACGCTCAGGGGACTTATCTACTAGGCCACTGGGGTGTGCCTTCTTGGGCTTTGGAATCAGATGAAATGTAACCTGAGCCAGGTTACCACCTATAAGACCTTGGAAAATGACTCTTCCTCTTTGAGGCTCAGTATTTCATCTATCAAATATTAATAATATTAACAATCCCACCCCCACAGGACTGTTGTTTGGATTAAATGAAAGTATTCATGTGGGTATGACCTTGTGTCTCAGGGCTGAGAAAGCGGGGGATGGAGCATGTAAAGTCCAAGGATCTGGGTTCAACACCTGGGGGGTTGGGAATGGGGGCAAAATAAAAAATAAATTAAAATGCTTCTTGCTCCTCTCCCTCCCTCCCTCCCTTCCTCTTAAAAAAGAAAAAAAGAATAATAATAATAGCACATCCTGGTGCCTCAGGTGCCAAGCCTGCTAAGTCTGAGGCCAGGGTATAATCCACTTAAAAACCAAAGATCTGGGTTCACATTCGGGGTAACAACCAAAATGAACAACAAAATAAAGTGCTCCTTCCCCCTGTCCTTTCCTGCCTGCCTGTCTGCTTATTTGCCTTCATTCCTGCCTGCTTCCTTCCTCTTTAAATAAATAAGAATAGTAAAAAGTACTTATATAAATACTTAGCACATGATGGAACCTGGAGTCAAGCCTCACAAAAAGTTAACTATTTTTCTGAACATAATTATAGCGACTCCAAACTATCTACTGATTTAAGGCCAAATTCCTTGAGAGCCTGGCCTCTTTTCCTACTGCTCCTCTAAGTGGATGTCACATTCAAGGCACATGTGGCTTCTTCCGGCTGTCTCTGACCTTGATCTTCATCTTGCAAGCTCTCCCGCACCTCCCAGCTGTCCATGCCCAGCCCAGCTTAGCCTCACCTCCTCAGACTTCCCTACTGCCTTGAGTTTCCCCAGCACTTACAGAGCTCAGACAGTCTGGAAGAGGCTTCTGTCTACATTCTTTTTACCTACAGTGCCCCTCTTTCGGTAGCCAGCCTTGAATTCCCTTTGCAGGAATTGACTTTCCTCCACGATCAGTCCACGTATTCCAGGATGGGTAGGTATGTGGCCCAGGCCTTAGACAAAATCAGACTGATTCATTAAGAAGTGAACACAAAGAGTGGGTCAATGCAAATCAACTCTGGGACTTTTGCTGGAACCATGAATAACAAGTATTCTTTTCTACTTAGGCATTGCTGAGCAGGAGCAACATGATTTCAGAGCTGCTAGTAGGCTTACTTATCACCTTCAAGAGAGATGTGCACTTCAAAACAAACCGGCACAGAGGAACCAAGAACTGGAGGGAGGCATATTCTAAAAGGCATCGTTTGAGCATCTAGATCCACCCACACAGGAAGCCAGATACATTGACTCAAAAGTCACATGAGCTGGCACGCCCTGTAGAGTAGGGGCTGGGCGTGTCCTTGTACATCCCAAGGTTCTGGATCCATGTCCTGGGGCTGGAGGGAACAACCAAGATTAACAAATAAATAAAAGAAATCAAGTGCTGTTTCCTCTTCTCTCTTCCTGCCCACCTGTCTCTGCTCACCTTCATTCCTAACTGCACCTTTCCTTTAAAAAAAAAAAAAAAAAAAGTTATGTAAGCCAAGAACCCTATCCTCTTTATTTCTATTTAAGCCAGTCTGAATTAGGTTTCCATCACTTGTCACTGCAAGATTGCTGACTAATATTGTGATCCAACTAGATGGTAAGCTTCCTGTGAGCAGGGATGACATTTTCTAAACCTGAAATCCTTGGGGACAGGATGGTCTCAGAACTACAGCACCCATGGGGATGAGCACAGAGTGGTGAGGGATAAACAAAAGAATACATATTTCTTTGTATTTCCTCAGTGGTCCAGTGCCCTGCATGGAGAAACTCTAAAACACATGAATAATAATTACGCAACAGACCCTGTAATTTTTATCTGATACTGACAAGATCCTTTGCTTCTCTGCAGTCTCTCTGAGCATGACTGTTTTCTCCCTTTCTGAATGGAATGATCTTGGTGAAAGAGCTGTTCCAGAAGCCCCAGAGGGCTGGAAGAGATACTTTAGATCCACTAATCTAACTGATTAGTTCCCCACTGTACAGATGAGAAAAGAGATTTAATCAAAAAACAATAGCTTAACATGGCATGATGAGTCACAGGCAAAGTCAGCCAAGACCGCCCAGTCCAGTGCTCTGTCCTCTGCGTTGCTATCATTTTTTAAAGCTAAATGGATCAGTAACTTACCCAGAAGTCAGAAATCTATAAGCAAAATGGAATAAACTGCTCTACTCTGCTAATTGCTCCCTCAGCACTCAGGGCTATGGCAGTAACACAAGGGAAAAAGTATTCGACGAGGAGTCAACCTGAGCTAATCCCTGACTCATATGTGCTTCAGGTCAGGCCTTCACTTCTCTGGTTTCCTCTTTCTAAAGCAGGGGGAACTGAAAGAGCTGACCTCTAAGATCCTTAAAAGTCCAGACTTATATGGAGGTTCTAGAACAGCTCCTCAGGTCCCCAAGATTAAATCTACATACAGAGAACTGGAAAGCCAAGAGATCAGCAACCCATTTGCAGACTCCAAATTAAGGCTGAGGAACTCGGGGTTCTAGTTGAGCATGCATTCTTTCGCTCTTGCCTTTGAAAGAATAGAATGGGAGTGCATAAAAATCACCTTTTGGGTACCACTGAGAGATATAGGGCGATACCTTCATATCCTATAACTCTCTTTTCTCACCTTTTTCAAAGATCCTATGAAGAACCAACCCCTCAAGTGAAGAGAGATGTCACTGACACAGCTTACTAGAATGTGCACATTTGAAAAAATGCAGCCTTCTTCGAAGTAGAAGTAAAGGAGTTTGGGCAATTCTTCCAAAGGACAGCAGTTCCTCCAGGCATTTGTAAAAGTCCTCCTGGGGAAGCAAATCAGCCTCCTGATTTGTCCTCAGACCTTGGCTTTCATCCCAGGTTGACAACTCTCAATTTCATCGCCAGCACATTTCCTACACTTGGCCCTTAATGGCTTCCAGTCATTTCCAAAAACCATATTCCTCCTTTAAAAGAGGTGTTTCCTTCAATGATGATGTTCAGGAGAAGACACCCCATACTTCAAAGACAACTGTCTACAACATTTTGCAAAGTGAAATCCTCGGCAAGTGATACGCCTTCTCCAGAGGGGTCTCAGTTAAAGGGCCAACACTTGTTGGATGTCCTGAGGTGCTTATTTTAAAAAACTATCTTTGGTACACATTTCCTCCTTTTCTTTTTCGTCCCTGGAGAGATCTAAACTTTTTCCTAGTTTTCTCCAGCCCTCCCATCACCTAAATTCACTTTCCCCAGTTCAACCCTCTTCTCTTTCTGCAACTAGGCAAATGTCCAAGATGTGGAGTCTTTAAAATCTGCTTTCGATCGAAACGGGGCAGGGGTGGGAGACTAATGGATCCTGGAAAAATGTTTCAGCAGTTCTCACTCCCATAAGCCCCTGCTCTGGTTCTTCAAGCAAGACATCTGTCTCAGTCAAACACTTCAGAGGCTCTGAGGGGCTCATCCCCTTTGGGCACAGCACCAGAATCCTTCCTGCATGGGGCAGGGTCATCTGGGGAGCCCTGTTGCCAAGTACAGTCAACCACTCCCATTTCAGACATTAGATAGACACTACAGTCTCCTAATACACCTCATTGTTACCACACTTTAATGCTTACAATAGGCTCTTTCATTTGTTCTCGTTCTCTCGGTTATTTTACAGATGAGGAAACCAAGCCTCAGAGAGGTAAAATGAAACACCCAAGTTGATAATGTTAGCAAGTTAAAGGTCAAAATCAGATCTCATGCTTATGTGAATACAACAGAATCTGCTCACACCTAGAATAACTCTTCATTCAGATCATTATTTCTCCTAAGATTACCAACAGAGACTCTCAGAGACCCCAGGAATTCTACAGCTAACCAATCGGTAAATGCGTACTGCCCATATCCAAGCACACAGACTCAAAGGCCCAGTCTAAGGCTCTGCCCCCTGCCCCAAGGTGTCCCTCTCATGGAATCCCCTCCCCATTAGCTGCCGAGGGTCGTCCAAGGAGGTGTGTCTTGAGACAGAGGAGTAAAATCTACCTCTGATTCTTCCAAGGAGGGGACCTGGGAGGAATAGTCCCCATACCCAGTGCCTGTTCTAGGGGTCCCGCCACCGCCCTTCCCCTACCTGCCAAGAGCTGCATCCAGGCGCAGATCTTGTAGACTGTAGCTGTGTTGCAGAAGAAGAAAAGCGCAAAGCAGGTGATGCAGCCGAGGATCAGCACCATGGAGAGCAGCACGAAGAAGGCGGCCGCCTTGAACGCACCGGACGGGATGGTGCTGAAGTCGGTGAACGAGCCGCGGCAGATGAGCTCGCGGCCCGCCAGCCCGCTGCCCACACAGTAGTGGAAGAGACCGAAGTAGCCAGGTTTGGGGGTGCTCACGCTGTCGCCCACCCAGTAGGGCTGAATGAAGACCACCACGTTGATGATGGCGAAGCAGATGGTGAAGATGGCCCATAGCACGCCGATGGCCCGCGAGTTCCGCATGTAGTGCTCGTGGTAGAGCTTGGAGGCCTCCTGCGAGGGCAGCATGGTGCCCGGGGGCGGGGGCCGGGCCGGTGGCGGTGGCAGCGGCTGACGAGGACCGCCAGCCCGGGACCGGCCACCGAGCTGCCGGGCGGGAGCTGGGGACGCACGCGAGAAGCGACCCTTAGCCAAGGAACTCTCGAGGGCGGAGCCTGGGGCGGAGCTGGGGGGGCTTGGGGGCTGGTATAGGGCAGTTAGGAGGGGTCAGGAGTGTTGGGGCGGTGTCTTGGGGGTGACTGGCAAATATCTCCCGTTGAGGGACCTAGGAAGAGGCCACGTGAAACTTGGGGTGCTGGGACTTTGAGGGGGCTGGGATGAAGATTTGAGAGCTGGAAGTGGAGGAAGCTAAAAAGTGGTCATGAGGTAGTTGGGGAAGGGGCTTGGGGGCTAACATTAGGGGGAGTAGGAGGAAACCGTGGGGAGATGGAATGGAGGCTGGGGACCGGTACTGAAGGCTTAGCCGAGGGGCTGTAAATAGAGGGCTAGGAAGCGGGCTGGTAGAAGGTGGTCTGGTTTGGGTGTCTGGAAGGGGTTATGGAGAGAGAGGTGGGCGGTTCTATGAGGGAAGAAGAGAATAAAGGAGCTGGCATTGCGGGATTGAGAAGGTGATATGGGGGCTGGGACAGGGAATAAAGACTGGTACAAGGGTGTAAGAGGGCGAAGTGGAGGAACCAGGATGAGGCTTCAGGGGATCAGGGACTC
Organism: Solenodon paradoxus; assembly: GCA_004363575.1. NCBI lineage: Eukaryota > Metazoa > Chordata > Mammalia > Eulipotyphla > Solenodontidae > Solenodon > Solenodon paradoxus. The sequence goes on along the minus strand of RJWH01002081.1, from coordinate 8,549 downwards.
GGACTGCAGAGTACTTACAGGAGGCGGGGGTTGGGAACGTCCCTCAGAACCCAGGGCTGGATGTAGGCTCGGGGACCCGAGGACTGGCGAGCCAGGATTGGAGAAAGAGGCTTTGCAGGTTAAAGGGTCATGGGACCGGGGCCAGCAGGCAGCCCTGGACGCCAGGGGCAGACGGTGGACGGGGCTGTGCCCGGGACGCTGGGGAGCTACCGGGCCCGGTCAGGGCCGGTGGTGCGGGGATGCTGCCCCGCGCCCGGGCCGGACGCACACGGAGGCTGCAGCCGCAGGGAGGAGATGCGGGAAAACCAACCTGGGCCCGGTCCGGGGCAGCGGGTCCGGGACTCGCACGGCCTAGGCGCCGCTGCTCGGCCCTCCCAGCAGCGGCTGCCTCGGCCCAGGCGGCGGCCTCCGCGCGGCCTCCATCTTGCTCGGGTTCTCCCCGCGGCGCGCTCCCGCGCCGAGGCGCGCGCTCTCGTGCGCCGGTGAGTCCCGGCGAACGCACGCTCCTGCCGCGGGCGTGTGGGGCGGGGCGGGGCGGGGCGGGGGCGGGGAGCCCCTGCTTCCGGCAGGCGCGGGAGGGTTGGACCCCGTCTTTGGGGTCACCCGGTGGAAGCAATAGCCCCTCCACGGTAGGGCCCTCTGATTCTGGGGACCCTCTTTTTCCAGCCTGAGCTGTGAGGTGGTGGGTCCTCGCAAAGTCCATGGGAAAGGAGTGGAGGGGGCTAGTGGGGTGTCTTTTGATAGGGTTTGAACTGATCTCTTGTTGCTAAATTACCTCTCCTACAGCCTATCACGGATCCTCAAGTTGTGCCCTTACGCTTTATGTCTTTGGAAGCGTGAAAGGTTCCCAGTCTCCTAGGAAACTGCCAACTCCAGCACCCCCGGGAAAGGGAACCCCCTAAACTGTGAACAACCCACGGCTTCGATAGGAATTCGTCGGCCACCCGTGAGGGAGCGGGCTGGTGAACAGGACACAGGGTGAGTACCCGGAAAGAGAGAAGGACAGGGGACGTGGGGTTTCCCTCCCAACACTCTCCCCAGTGCCTACCACGCAGCGAGCACATCATACAGATGTGTTAAAGAACAAAGCCGGCTCAAGGTTCGGCCTGAGAACACCCCGAGGCTCTCCAAGGGACGGTGTGGGTCGTTTCTTTCCTGCAGAAAATAGCTTTGGGCCTAGTATCTGCCAAGATCCAGGTTGGCGCCAGGACAAACTCTGGCTACCATCTATATCTCTGTGGACTTGCACTTGCGATTGGAAACTGTTTTCCCCATCTGTCAAGCGGGCAGATTAAGTTACACTTCACAGGGCTTGTGTGTGTGTGTGTGTGTGTGTGTGTGTGTGTGTGTGTGTGTGAGTGTGTGTGTGTGTAAATAAATAAGATCTCTGTCAGCAAATTCCACTTATTTAACCCTATTTAGGAGTTAGTCTGATGAAATTTAGATCTGTCTGAAAAAAAAAAAATCCTGTAAGGTTTTAACTATCTTTTTTTCTAGGGGGCAGGGTCTGTTTTATTTTTATTTTTTTGAGATCACTTCCATATTTGAGAATGCTTCCATACTGTAAAAATTCCCTTTTATTTTGTTTGCTTTTGTCCCATTGGCCCCTGAGTCTTCAACCCAGGTTCATGGCTTTCATAACTTGCATCTTAGCTGCCTGAGAGCCACAAAGGAGGGCTTTATTAAAAAAAAAAAAAAAAATACCTTTTTTAAAGAAATTGTGATCATAATCAATGGAAGGTCTTTTATTTGGGAGTTTTGTTTGTTTGTTTTTAAAGAAAGGGTGCAGGCAGGAATGAAGACAAGCAGGCAGGCAGGCAGGAAGAGAGAGGAGGAAGAAGCATCTTCATTTTATATTTACTTAGTTTCTCACACTGTTGTTTCCCCCCTGGACCCAGGACTTGAACCCAGAGGTTTGTGGCTTGGTCCTTCCGAGGCTACTGACCTAACCACTACTTCACCAAGGAGCACCCGGAAGGATTTTTTTTTTTTTTTTTTTGGTGGTCTAATTTGACCAAATGAAAAATAGGAAAATAGGCATTTTGACTCTCAAATTAAAAAAAAAAAGAAAGTAAAGGGTCATGATCCATGAAATCGAACAATTTGGGGACCTCATACCATATGAAGTCATCTCACCCAGGGCCTGAGCACAGGGGACCCATGGATTTGTTTTCCTCTCCATTGATTCTTTGCAGAGGACATACTGACTGGCTTCCAAAGCCTTAGATCCTGGAATCATGAGCTGGAAGGGCTTGTGGAGAGAGTCTCATTCTACTTTCTCCGCTTGACAGAGAATAGAAGCCAAAGAAGAGAACTGACTTATACAAAGAAGTGGATCAATCCTGTGCATTAGACTCATTGCATTGATTAATTTATTCATGCATGCATTATATATGTGATTAGCCCCTGCAGTGTGCCAGTCACAGCACTATACTAGACCCTGGGGAGGAGATGCTGGGTTAAACAGATGGTGTCTCTGCTTGTCTGAACCTCACAGCTTGGTGGAGAGATGGAAGATGGTGGGACAAGGGAGCAGAGAAGTGATCATCTTCAAAGAGCAACTCAGAGTCTCCCTCTGTGGATTCTCTTACTTTGAATATTGTTCTAAACATGGAAATTTACTACAGATAGAAGCTCCATATTTTCTCCCCACTCTGCCATGTATGAGTGCTTTTTCTATCCTATAAAACCAAGGTAGGCAGTGGAAGAAAAAAACCATGAAGTCCACTTACACACTGTCTCAGGCCTAGAGTGGACCCGTCTTGCTAAGACCAACTTACAGTTTCTCTCTGGCTGTTCTCCTCTAACTCTGCAAAGGCACCTGTAGTGATCAGTCTACCACACAGACCACTTCTAACATCAGTACCTTTTCTTTAAAGGACTCTTCTGTCTCATTCAGTCCCTGATTTAGTGAGACTTACCCCCTTCCCCCACCATCATACTTCTTTCCAGGTGGAGGAAATGATCAGCCCTGAATAATGAGAATACTCCATTGTTCTGGAGACATTGATTGGTTCAGGCCCATAACTCAACCCAAACAGTTGAGAATGATAAGCGGGTCATTTGTTACCACTTACAGTAGGAAGTGCTCTGTTTTATTGTTTGTTGAACTAGGGGGACTTTAAATGTCTGCTATTGTGGGCCATCTTTGGCATCCAAGAAGAGAACTTGTCTTAGAACAAGATTACACAGGGAGAAGCTAAGAAATGGAGCAAGATGGCCCCGATGACTTAGTTTGAGCACCTGAATCTATCTATGCCTGAAGCCTTGCTTCTGGATTGTTTGGTTAAGTGAACCAATAAACTTAGGTTTTTCTCAAGAGAGTATGAGTTGAGCTTGTATTTATATTGTAGAAGAATACCTGAATAGGTAGCTACTCCTGACATCCTGGAACCGAAAGACCAGAATTTGAGGTCTATCTCTGCCACTAACTGACATTGTGACTCAGGACAATGCTGTTACAGCTTAGAGCTTTATTTTATTCATTTATAAAATACACACAGACTACTTCCCTCCTCTAGATTCTATGGGGTTAAAAAAGATAATGGATGGAAAAGAGCTTTGGAAACTAAAAAAGACTGTATAAATGTAAGTGGTTGTCATTAAATGTTAATAAACGGCTTGCCCAATGACCACAAATAGCAGCAGTATTGGAAAAGCAACTTGCTGAGCTGTTAGTAGCTGGGACAGTCTGTCTCCTCATTTTAAACACTAACCTTGGAACAGTTACAGAAAGAAAGTTGGAGAACTCTCTATAGGAAGAATCTTCCTTGACCGCGGGGGAGGGGCCTGACCAGAATGGAACAGTCATGGGATAAAATGGAGACTGAATCATAAGGCAAGGATGATGCTGAACTGAGCACCTGGATGAGAAGAGCACACCCAGCCAGGATCCTAGCAAAAAAAGAATCTTCATTTGCCAAATACCCTTATACCTAACTTCAGTGTTCCTTTAATCTAACAATTAGTAAGCACAACAGTCTAGGGCCCTTGATCTTTACTTTATATGTATTGTCTCTTTTAATCTTCACAGATACCCTGTGAAATAGTATTGTGGACTGAATTCATGTATTGAAACCCTAGTCTACAGTACCTCAGAATGTGACTGTATGTGGAGGTAGAACCTTTAAAAAGGTAACTAATAAATAATGAGATCATATGGGTGGACCCTAATCCAATATACTTATAAAATATTAGAACCACCAATGACACACAGACCAGGGGATAACCATGGAAGACATAAAGAGAAAGCCGTCATCTACAAGTCAAGGAGAGAGAGCTCAGAATAAACCAAACTTGTCAACATCTTTATCTTGGACTTCTAGTCTCCAGAACTGTGACAAAATTAATTTCTGTTGTTAAAATTACCCAGTCTGTAGTGTTTTGCTATGATAATCCTAACTAATTAATATAAGTAGTACTTTTTATACCCATTTTATAAAGAGGACACTGAGGTTAAATGACTTGCCCAAAGTCACATCTCTAGCAAGTGGAAAAGGTGAGATTTATCTCCAGGTAGTCTGTTCCAGAGCCCACTTTCTTACATACTGTGCCATCCAGATCACTCTTTAGAGTGGGTTCGTTTCTTCCTGACTAACCTTATTCTTTTACATCAATACCATCTGGCTAAGAGCACATGCACTGGCATAAATCCCATCTGGGTTCAAGTCTCATTTCTGAAATTACTAACTGCTCTTCAGTTTCGGCTTCCTCATCTATAAAAATAGGGATGATGTAATAGTAGTATCTCCCTATAGCGTTTCCAGGAAGATTGAATGAAATATTGTGCACATAAAGTGTTAAGCACTGGGAAGACATTTGGCAGTTATTTGCCATTATTATTGTTAGTTTCAGACACAAAACCTGTTTGAGCACTGGTTTGGGCAAAGCCAGTGCACATAACCCTTATATTGAACTATTCAAGTTCCTAAACCCCTACAGAGAGGCATGGGAGCTATAGGGGCAAACAAATGGACATCTGTATTAAGCCCTAATGCTAATAGCCATATGGGTTTGAATAAGTTATTTAAATTTTCTGAAGCTCATCTTTATTATCTGAAAGAGAACTCATTCATCTCAAATGGCTTCAATGAGATGAAATACATAATGTGTTTATTACACAGTAGATGCTCAATTAACATTAGTAGAGAGGATTTTGTCTTTTGTAGGAAAAAGCATCTAGGGAGGAATATGATGTAAATTATTCATGAAAAACAATCCTGAATTGCCCATAAAGTATGGTAAGCCAGGTTTCAAATTTAACACCCCAACCTGTAGTTCTTAGGTATTCACATTTGAGAAAACTGAGTAAAGAAAGAAAAAAGTCTATTTTAAGATACAGAAATATTTAAACTATTCTACCTTTAAAATATTATCGAAAAGGGGGATCAATGAAAAGTTCTAAAGAATTCATATTTTTTAAATCCTCTGTGGAGTATTTAATGTTTCTAGCTTTAGGTTTGCATCAGTTTTAAAGGTTACAACCAAGATTGGTTGGATCATAATACTAGCACTTGGAGTCAGAACTCCAGCTCTGCCTTTTCTCGGCCCCAGTCCCACAGTGGCAAATTCAAACTACCCAAAATAGCTTCCTGTCTTCTCATCACCCAAGTTTATCTTGAATAGCTTAATGTTGGCTTTTTCATGATTGTTACTACTCATCTGACCAAATCAGTGTTCGGAAATAAAGGTGAGATCAAGAAGCCTTTCCATTTCTGTTAAAATTATATTCTTTCCCTCAGGCGTGAGGTTAGGGATTTAATTTGGCCTCTCTCAGTTTTTGATGTGCACTTGTGTGACTATAAACTTTCAGAACTGCTTTTGCTGCACCCCACATGTTCTGGAACATCATCTCTAAATTTTCATTTGTTTCCAGATAAGTCTTCATTTCATCGATGACCCACGGGCTCTTCAGGAGCATGTTGCTCAATCTCCACATCTCTGTGGTTCTTCCAGCTTTGTGCTTTTGGTTCATTTCTCATTTCACCCACCTTATGGTCAGAGAAAAATGCTTTCTATGATTTCAATCTTGCTGAGATTAAAAGATAGCAAGATTGAAATCATAGGATCCCCTTTATCTGTGAAGCCTCTAAAACACTGACACAAAAAAACCAGATTAAGGTTTGTTTCAACAACATACACGGATGTAGAACAAATTATGCTTCATGAAAAAATCAGAGGAGAAAGACAAACATCGTCTGATTTCACTCATTTGTGGCATATAGAGAAGCCAAATCAAACAGAAATAAACCTTTATTCTACAGGATCATTTAGTGGGGAGGGGGTGGGAAATCCCTTATCTGATGGGAACTGTTGACAGTGAAGTGACTGCATTAAATACAGATGTGAGTGCACATTAAACCTATTCAATGTTATACATCACGCTGTTCCTTCCAAAAACTCTAATTTAAAATAAATAGCAGAGTCACCTTTAAGGAATCAATCCTTCAACATGTCTGTAAGGCCATCAGTATATGCTGTGCTGGAAAATCTGTGGAATTTTTCTGTTCAGCATTACTTTTTTCTTTCTTCTGATAATACTGTGCAACTTCTTTTGGGAACAGTCCCTCCTCCCCTCTCAGGCCAGCCAATCATGCTGCCTGTCTTAGTTTGGGCCACTATCACGAGATACCACAGGCTAGGTAGCTTATGCAAGAAAGATTTCTTTCTCACAGTTCTGGAGGCTGGAGAGCAGGGTGCTGGCAGGGTTGGTTTCTGGTGGGAGATAGTCTCCCTATTTACAGATGGACACCTTCTTGCTAAGTGCTGATAATGAGAGAGCGCTAATCTATTCCTCATTTTTAAAGGACTCTTATCCCCTCAAGGGGGCTCCAGCCTCATGACCTCACTTAAACCTAATTCTTTCCTAAAGCCCTCACCTCCTAATACTATCAAATTTGGAGTTAAGGTTTCAGGATATGAATTTGGGGGGGACACACATGCATTCCATAACTCTGATGCACCCACTGACTTTAATCATTTATCTTCAGGATGGGCACCTGAGCCCATTCTAGTCAAATGTATTCCCTAAAGTGGGGGAAGCGAAGGGGAAGACTCAGTGCTTCATTCCTTGAATCATAAGGTGTAAGGGTGCTACCTTTAGCTGTAGATGACCGTGTCCTCCTTCTACTGCAGAGTCTGAGAGAATAAAGCCCACATGTAAACATGTTCGAAAAAAATGGTTTGAGAGATGGAGAGATTCTTAATACAATTTAAGAGCATATATTCAGGGCACGCCCTGGTGCAGTAGCAGTTAGGTCAATCGCCTCTGAAGGAGAGCAGGCCATATATCCCTCAGTTTGAGGCCTGGATCTAGGGGAAACAATCAATATGTATAATTAAATTAAATGAATAAAGATGCTTCTTCGTCCTCTCTCTTCCTTTCTGCCTACACCTTTCCTTAGAGAGAGAGAGAACTACGAGTCAAAAGTTATACCTATCTTTCCATATCTTCTTAAATACTTTTGTATGTATGTTTACAATGAATGGACTTAGCTTTCTGTTTCATGTTCTTGAAAGAATCCTAATATATTTTTCTTTTTCCTCCTTCAGTTTCACACATTTTCTCTAGCTCTTTGACTTGAAAATCATCATTTATTCCTTCAACAACTCAGCTAATAATTATTAGTGACACCTCCTATTTAATAGGCTTTATGCTAGGTAGTGGGGACACAATAATGAAGACCAAGTTTCTGCTGTTGAGAAACTCACCATCTACTGCAGGACCAAGGGAACAGATGGAGCACAGTATAATTAGAATGGTAGAGGGTCACTCAGAGATTTTGAGAATAAGCCATGTGAAGGGACTCCTCTGAGTCGTGAACTTGAGTGAGTCACATAAGCTTTCTGAATCTCTGTTACCTTATCTGTAAAGAGATCATCATAGAAAAAACTATTTTGCAGGATGCTCTGGTGGAGTGTGGTTGGGTTCACAGCCTCCAGACAAGTACAGTCCACTTACATCCCAGGAACCCAGGTTGCTGTCCCAGGACCAGGGGGAGGGCGGGTGGAGAGCCAAAATGAACAACTAAATAAAAATAAAGTAAAATGAAGTGCTTCTTCCTTCTCTCCTGCCTGCTTACCTGCTCACCTTCATTCCTGCCTGCACCTTTCCTTTTTTAAAAAAATGAAATACCATTTTACAGATATTAAGTGAAAGAATTTGCTTTATACTTGAAGCAAACTAAAAATGTCAGAAATTATTCATGCAATAAAAAGGTATTGGCATTCCCTGGTAGCCTAGTAGATAAGGACACCAGACATAATTCACATATATCCCAAGGACCCAGGTTCCAGAATTGGGGCAAGGGAGAACCAGTATGAACGACTAAAATAACTGTTTCCTTCTCTCTCTCTCTCTCTCTCTCTCTCTCTCTCTCTCTCTCTCTCTCTCTCTCTCTCTCTCTCTCTTCTTACCTATCTGATAGCTGTACCATCACTCTCCTTATAAGCATCTGTATTTTCAAGATTCTTGGGTTACAAGTGACAGAAATCCAACAAAAACTGGTGTAAGCAAGAATAGACCTATCAGGCTACATCTCTCTACTTGA